>JAXRKP010000047.1:640000-656672 GCA_037039925.1 Doris montereyensis
GTCTCTAAATCCACATCTCTAAATCCATGTCTCTAAATCTAAGTCTGTAAATCCATATTTCTAAATCCATGTCTCTAAATCCATGTCTCTAAATACATGTATCTAAATCCACGTCTCTAAATCGACGTCTCTAAATCCACGTCTCTAGATCCACGTCTCTAAATCCACGTCTTTAGTTCCACGTCTCTAGTTCCATGTCTCTAGATCCACGTCTCTAAATCCCCGTCTTTAAATCCACGTCTCTAAATCCATGTCTTTAGTTCCATGTCTCTAGTTCCACGTCTCTAGTTCCATGTCTCTAGTTCCACGTCTCTAGTTCCATGTCTCTAGTTCCATGTCTCTAGTTCCACGTCTCTAGTTCCACGTCTCTAGTTCCATGTTTCTAGTTCCACGTCTCTAAATCCACGTCTCTAGATCCACGTCTCTAAATCCACATCTCTAGTTCCATGTCTCTAGTTCCACGTCTCTAGTTCCACGTCTCTAAATCTACGTCTCCTAGATCCACGTCTCTAAATCCACGTCTCTAAATCGACGTCTCTAGATCCACGTCTCTAAATCCACTTCTCTAAATCTACGTCCTCTAATTCCACGTCTCTAGATCCACGTCTCTAAATCCACGTATCTAAATCCACGTCTGTAAATCCACGTCCCTAGATCCACGTCTCTAGATCCACGTCTCTAAATCCACGTCTCTAGATCCAGGTCTCTAAATCCACGTCTCTAAATCCACGTCTCTAGATCCACGTCTCTAAATCCACGTCTCTAGATCCACATCTCTAGATCCACGTCTCTAAATCCACGTCTCTAGATCCACGACGCTAGATCTAACCTTATTGAAATGTTTATTATTTCATTGGAACGTCATTGCATAAAATTGTCTTCAGGTGAATATATCTACATGAATAACATCGGAACATATTTACTATACGCAAAGCATACATCCTACATGCATACTTAGAAGCTTATAACTCTAAGAAAACATAAAATAGGTTTTATTAAAACGTGCTCGAGCTGGGAAAAAAACCCCCAAAGTAAACAATATCACTACAAACCAAACGAAGTAAAGAGAAACCTACCACACAAAATAAAGAAAGAAAAGAAGGAAAAAAAAGGATAGAAGCAACACTCCCCATAATCTCCCTACATAAAAAAGCAAAGCAAACGAAGAACATTAAACAAATAACAGAGCAAACAACAGAAAAGATGCAAACATATTTTTAAATGAAAGCAAACAGAAAAGAGACCCTTCCCCCTCTCCCTTGCCTACTCGAGAAAACTTTTTGAACCTACCGGGGCTTGAACCCATAGCGTTTTGGTTGAGAAGCTGACACCATGCTCTGGATTACCGAGTTCCCGTCACACAGAGTTCACGCACAGTAGATTTGTCACCACATGATTTTTACACTTCATCGGCAATGTGGTTATGTCTATACACTATACCTTTATATTGTTAAGCAGATTGATTCACATAAGAACATAATAATATATTGATTGATAGGTTACTACAGGCAAAATATAATTATAACCAATACAGCTTTTGGGCTTTAATAAATACATAATTAATTACTCTTCCATTCATCCTTTATCAATATAAATTGCATTCATTTGATATGACCAACATTACCCAACTAGAAATACATACATTTTTTAATATTACATGCAGACATTGTATTTATCTACATTAAGGAAAAAAAGGTTCACAGTGGAGGATCTGATAGCACGCTGCAAATAATGAAATCCTTCGCCTTTATTGTCCAGGCATGAATGTGCGTTTACAAGTTCTATTTTTCAAAGGTGTGCAGTGTTAATGTATTTCATTCAAATCCTGACAAAGCATATGAATTCATGACAGTTCCCAATTGAGAAAGAACATAATGGTACTGATATGTTAAACAGAAAGGGTAATTTATATTTTCTCAAGGCACGAAGAAACTTACATGACCTTAATCAATCATAAATACCCACATACACACATAGACATACACATTTCACGACCACATATATGTCGATATTAAATTTCCAGCCCTGAATTATTCGTTTTCGAGTTCTTAAGGTGTTCTTAAGGTTAAGAAGAAAAACAAACCCATTCTCAAACATCGCATTCTTGTCAAAAATAAAGTTTCCTCAGAAACAACTCCCACCCATAAAGATAATACAAAGGCCCAACAATAACAATAAACTACCCCAACCCATAAAGACAATACAAAAGGCCTAATAATAACAATAAACTACCCCCACCCATAAAGACAATACAAAGGCCTAACAATAACAATAAACTACCCCCACCCATGAAGACAATACAAATGCTCAACAATAACAATAAACTACCCCCACCCATAAACACCATACAAGGCCTAACAATAACAATAAACTACCCCCATCCATGAAAACAATACAAAGGCCTAACAATAACAATAAACTAACCCCACCCTTGAAGACAATACAAAGGCCTAACAATAAAAATAAACTACCCCCACCCTTGAAGACAATACAAAGGCCCAACAATAACAATAAACTACCCCCACCCATAAAGACAATAAAAAGGCCCAACAATAACTATAAACTACCCCCACCCATGAAAACAATACAAAGGCCCAACAATAACGATAAACTACCCACCCATAAAGACAATACAAAGGCCCAACAATAACGATAAACTACCCCATCCATGAAAATAATACAAAAAGCATAACAATAAACTACCCCATCCTATGAAAACAATACAAAGGCCCAACAATAACGATAAACTACCCCCACCCTTGAAGACAATACAAAGTCTAACAATAACAATAAACTACCCCCACCCATGAAAACAATACAAAGGCCCAACAATAACAATAAACTACCCCCACCCATAAAGACAATACAAAAGGCTAACAATAACGATAAACTACCCCATCCCATGAAAACAATACAAAGGCCCAACAATAACTATAAAACTACTCCCACCCTTGAAGACAATACAAAGGCCCAACAATAACTATAAACTACCTCCACCCTTGAAGACAATACAGGCCTAACAATAACAATAAACTACTCCCACCCATTAAAACAACCCAAAGGCCTAACAATAACAATAAACTACTCCCACCCATTAAAACAATATAAAGGTCTAACAATAACAATAAACTACCCCCACCCATGAAAACAACCCAAAGGCCTTACAATAACAATAAAACTACTCCCACCCATTAAACAATACAAAGGTCTAACAATAACAATAAACCCCACCCATGAAAACAACCCAAAGGCCTAACAATAACAATAAACTACCCACACCCCATGAAAACAATACGAAGGCTCAGCAATTACAATAAACTACCCCCCCCTCTCCCCAAAAACCGAAACAACCACTACACCCTTTGCAAACAAGTCTGTCACCAATATTCGCATATCAGCACCAAAAATTCAATACATTTTTCATCAGACTGTTTAAACCATCAGCATCGTCATCATCATCCTCATCCTCATCAGCCTCCCCATTCTCCTCTCCTCGTCCTCCTCCCATCATCATCATCATCATCATCATCATTATCATCATCATCATCATCATCATCATCATAATCATCATGTCTTTCAAAGCTGTGTAATTTCATCAACATGATCCTCTTTCTTGGCTTTGCAAAATCGTATTCCGTTCGTTTCAGCATCTTGAAACGCCTCTGACGTACATCAATTCGAATTGGACTCTGAAGTCTTTCCTTTCCAGATAACTCTTGTTTGCCTCAAACCATTCAGTAGATTGAAAACTGACCGATGCTAAACCCTGACGCCTGCTTCTACGTAGGAAATGCTCACGGACGAAGATGAAAGGCCACCAAAGAGAATGCCATTCAAGTCAAAAGTCTCTGCTAATACCTTTACCATCGATGTTTCTGAACAGAAGTACATTAGTTTCAAAGTTGTCGTCTACCCCTGTGAGAGATACACTCATCCCATATTTCTCAAATACTTAGTGGCTGCTGGATCTCTTCCTTCCGTATTTCAAACAGAAGCCTGTTTGCATGACAACGCGCACGGGAACTGCCGGTTGAATAAATAGATCAATGCAGCCCACAACGATTTCTGACATTTGAAACGCACGTGCGTGCCCGACAGACAGTGCCATCTCCTAATCAGCACGTGGGGATCAGATATGGGGTGGACCCAAGCTCGGAGATCCTTTTTTTCTTTTCTCTCTTCCTCGATCCCCCCCCCTCTCTCTCTCTTTCTCTCCCCCCCACACACTCTCTCTCTTTCTCTCTCTCTCTCTCTCTCTCTCTCTCTCTCTCTCTCTCTCTCTCTCTCTCTCTCTCTCTCTCTCTCTCTCTCTCTCTCTCTCTCTCTCTCTCTTTCTCATTCTAAGAGGGAAAGACGGGATCAACCGGTTTTTTGCCTCGACTGCAAATCCCCTCTCTCGAGTAAAAGAGAAACCTAGCCCTTGTCTTCGACCCAGAATCAATAGCTCTCTTTCCTACTGGTAAATATCGATGGAGCTTTTGATTAATTTGTTAGATTGCTTTTGAGGTCTTGACTAGCTGAGAAAAAGAAATGCCCAAACGTGCGGCGACATTTCCTCAAGTTTCCAGCGTGGGCTTTCATTTCTGAAACGTATACCCCGCTCCAAAATGGGTGATCTTCCTTCAAGGGCAAAAGATGTGAGTACAGTCCCCTGACAACATAATTTCAAGCCGTAACGTCTTTAAGTAAGAAAGGCACACAATCAATGTCTTGTTTACAGTTTATATATTGAGTTTATTGAGAGGAATCTCCTGTCTATCAGGCTTGTATTTATTTTATAGGACTTGGAACATCTTGGCATCTTTGTAGGGCAAATAACGATAGACGGATGAAGGAGAGCGATAATTTGATGAAATGTAGTTGAGAGGTTTACGTAAATATAGCAATCGGTTTAAAGTACACCGATTTTTCCACTTAAGCAAAAAAACAAACAAACAAAAAAACACAAACAAAACAAAAAAACCCCCCAAAAACACAAAATAAATAAATAAAAAAAAAGAAAAAAAAAGCAGAAAAGAAAACTGGAAAAAAAAAATAAGGACAAATAATGCAGGGTAAGACAATGAGAATGACAAGACACATGTATTGCTATATAATGCTTTCTAAAACATTTGGTTCAAATTTTCTATACCTAACTGTATCTTTCTTATTCGTGTAACGAAGCACAGTGGGAAAGTAGTACGTCAGTATCTATTTTCCATGTTACGTAACATAAATAAATGAACTCGAAGAAGACAATGTCCCTGTCAGTGTTTGACTGTTGACATGCATGGGGGATTTCCCTCACTATGACGTCTCGTTAATATATAACATAAGTTCACTAACGCTAACAAAATTTATTATCATCCTAAGCACATTTGTATCATCATCATCATTCCCAATATCATAGTGAAAGTACATGTACACACTTTAACCTCGTTATGAATATTGAAAATGGATTATCTTGCCAATTACTCTATGACATCAATTATCTATCCCGGGGCACGCACGTATTTAGTATTGAGTAAGGCCATGGGAAATAAGAATAAAGATACAAACGAGAAACATCACAATCATGTTGATTCAAGTTATAATGTAGGATAGATCGATATAATTTTAGGTTTCTTTTGTATCGAAAACGTGCTCAGGACAGAAATCCTTATAAAAGTGAAGCGATACGAGAGGAAAACGTCATCAAAATGAATCTCATCGCTTACACAAATATTACTAATATATATATATATAATGTCCAGTGCAAGGAACCAATTTCTTGTTTCGTTTGTAATGAATCTAGACGATAGAATAAAGAAAATGGCGTTTGAACGAAACGTTTTAATTCATAGGCTTTCTTTTTCCTTGTCTACAGATTTTCATCTTAACGTTTGTATGTTCTAAAGACTTGAACAACAACAATAATAATAATAATAATAATAATAATAATAATAATAATAATAATAATAATATTAATAATAATAATAATAATAATAATAATAATAATAATAATAATAATAATAATATTATATGCATGTATATAGCGCCATTCACCTCTAATTAGTCTCATGGCGCTTTATATACTTAAGACAATAAATACAGTAATTTGAACATTAAACAATATAGTAGAAATGACAATAACATGTGAACTGATTAACGATATATGAGGTTTAACATTTCATTAAAAAAATGTATTGTCATAAGAGTGATAATGTAAAGTGTGAAAGCATTATTTAAAACATTCATTAAAAATATAAGTTTTGATGGAAGATTTCAATGAGTTTAAAGAGTTCACTCCTCTAAGACTGTTAGGCAGACCATTCCACAGCATTGGACCATAGTATGAAAATGATATGTCCCCATAATTATGATTTTCAGACTTGTTTTGGTTTGAAGAAGGGGTGCCATAATATTAGACGTGGCCATTTTAACACTTGATGGAAGCTAACGGAAGCATTTTTCTCAATTGTATTCTAAAATCAACTGCCTTTCATCTTGAATCTTATCTTACAAATGTTTACAAAATGTTCAGTTTCATTTAGGTATTAGGCTGAATCATTTCGATGAAAGGTATGCTTTCAAGTGCCTTTGTAGGCTGAATCATTTGGATAAAAGGTATGCTTTCAAGTGCCTTTTTTCAAATTGAAATCTCAATTATTATTATTATTTTTAACAACGTAATCCTTAAAGGTTGTATGGTAAATTAAATGTTCACAAGGTTCTGCAAAGCTCGAGTATTCTTCATGATGACGTACTGGCAGTTTGAGCCGTGAATAATTATAGTGGACCATCCAACATGGCGTGCTTTGACGTCATAGTCTTAGCTACTTGTTATAGCTCAGTCATGATGACCAGTTTTTAACATCTGTGTTGTTATTGGACTGTGGTATATACATATCCTTTGATCTGTATGTCGAACATTTATATATATATATATATATATATATATATATATATATATATATATATATATATATATATATATATATATATATATATATCCATATATCTATAGGTCGAGGAGAGAGAGAGAGAGAGAGAGAGAGAGAGAGAGAGAGAGAGAGAGAGAGAGAGAGAGAGAGAGAGAGAGAGAGAGAGAGAGAGAGAGAGAGAGAGAGAGAGAGAGAGAGAGAGAGAGAGAGAGAGAGAGAGAGAGAGAGAGAGAGAGAGAGAGAGAGAGAGAGAGAGAGAGACAGAGAGAGAGAGAGAGAGAGAGAGAGAGAGAGAGAGAGAGAAAGACAGAGAGAAAGACAGACAGACAGACAGACAGACAGAGAAGAAAGAGACAGAGACAGAGAGAGAGACAGACAGACAGAGATAGAGACAGAGACATAGATATAAAGACAGAGACAGAGAGATAGAGATAGAGAGACAGAGAGACACACACACAAACACAGACAGACATGCAGACCGACAGACAGAGAACAGACAGCAAACCGACACACAGGGAATCAGACAGAATGATAGACAGAAAAACGGTGAAGAACACAGAAAAGGTGGTGTGTAAAAAGCAACAGAGGACTGTAGCTATGTTTACATTGGCACGCGGCCTCCACAACAGATCTCCGTCTCTGGCCTGAGGGCACAAAGTACTGCTGTGTTCCCTTGACTCGATTCATATTTTTTGATCTTCATCAAGATCTGAGAGAGAGAGAGAGAGAGAGAGAGAGAGAGAGAGAGAGAGAGAGAGAGAGAGAGAGAGAGAGAGAGAGAGAGAGAGAGGAGAGGGAGAGGAGGGAGGGAGAGAGAGAGAGGGAGAGAGGGAGGGAGGAGAGGGAGGAGGGAGGGAGAGAGAGGGAGGGAGGGAGAGAGAGAGAGAGAGAGAGAGAGAGAGAGAGAGAGAGAGAGAGAGAGAGAGAGAGAGAGAGAGAGAGAGAGAGAGAGAGAGAGAGAGAGAGAGAGAGAGAGAGAGAGAGAGAGAGAGAGAGAGAGAGAGAGAGAGAGAGAGAGAGAGAGAGAGAGAGAGAGAGAGAGAGAGAGAGCAAAATAACGTAATGATATTGATAAGCCGGGCCCGGATCGATCAACAATAAAGTCAAATCAAACATTGATAAGGCTTCCAATTGCCTTGTTTGTGTGAAATAATTAAAACGAGGTCACGACCACTTTGGTACATATTGTGATACTGACATGTTTTGGTGCCAAATAGACGACAAACTCAAAGCGAATAGAAATGTTTTCCTTTAATATAATTAAAAGTTTTTGCTGCTGTCCGATTTTTTTTTCAAAGCAACTTTTTAAAACATTAAAACCCTTGTTATTCCCCAGTCTCATTGGGGGTTTTGTTTATCTCCCTCTAATATTCTCAAGGCTAATTGAATTTGTTTCTAATTGTGGCTTCGTGTCTGTCTTTAATCTTTTGCTTGAAGCTATTTGGCGTTTCTCTGGTTGAGCAACACCTGTCCACACATTGTTTGTTTACTTGGATTGGGAGGAGAAGCTAGTCAATATGAAACAGTTAAACGTACAGATGCACACATACACAGGCACACAGACACACACACGCACGCACGCATACACACACGCACACACACACACACACCCACATGCATGTAGAAGTCTAGAATACAGCAACCATTTGCTGAACATTGATAAAATAGGTATCAGTAAAAATGATAATAAATTTAGAATTTGTTTTAAAAGACCGAGTTATTTTAAGTGCAACCGTTTTTGGTTATTTCAGTTCTTTATCGGGTAATGATTTAGAGACGCCCTGCACAATTATCTAAATATATAAACATGTCGAAATGCGATACGACACAGTATCTTTATTTCTTAACCTATTAGTATTAAGCTAAAATGACATGTGAAGGTTACAAAATTACCTATAGAAGTACTTTTGACCTTTAAAACGATAGCATAATATTTGATGATGGCTAATTTATTGATTGATTTTTGCATTGTTCTGCAGACTACTTACTTTTTTTTTTTTTGAGACAAGGGATGGTACTGGACGCTTTAAATATGGTCTTATCATATCGACATCGTGGTATCATACTTGGAGCCCTCCGTTGGCAAGCAGCGTGACATTGTCAACGACCCATGTACAAAAATATAGCTCTAGATCCATGCACGATGCATTCAGTAAAGATCTACGTTACTGACCATGCGACCTAAATCTATAAAGTTAAGAGTCATTTATTTGTAGCCATGTTTCGTGAGGGCAAACGAGCAAACAGTCATCGTGGCACAGTGGTTAAGGCGATGGAATTGGAATCAGTCAGTCCGCGCTCCTTTCCCCATAATATTATCCTCATTATCATTGTTATATTATTATGATCATTATCAGCATTATCAATATTATATTATTATTATCATTATCAGCATTATCATCATCATCATCATTATCCTCATTATTATTATTATTATTATTATTATTATTATTATTATTATTATTATTATTATTATTATTATTATTATTATTATTATTATTATTATTATTATTATTATTATTATTATTATTAGTGTTATTATTAGTATTATTATTATTATATTATTATTATTATTAATATTATTATTATTATTATTATTATTATTATTATTATTATTATTATTATTATTATTATTATTATTATTATTATTATTATTATTATTATTTTTTATTATTATTATTATTATTATTATCATTATTATTATTGTTGTTATTATCATCATTATTATTATGTTCATCATTATCATTTTTCTTCTTCTTCTTCTTCTTATTTTTATTATTATTATATTATTATTATTATTATTATTATTATTATTATTATTATTATTATTATTATTATTATTATTATTATTATCATTATCTTTATTATCCTTATTGTTATTACCATCATCATCATTATTATTGTTATTATTATATTGCTATTATTGTCATTTTTAAAAATGACGGAATGCCTAAAGACTAATAAAAACATTCATCACCTGAAACAGAGAACTAGTTATAAAAATAACAATAACGGGTCAAGCTTTGTCATCTTTTCTACCGAATTTTAAACGATTTAGATCTGGCTCAGCGTCTGATGCAGTGAATGTAGCATGTAGGTCTATGTAGATGTGTATGTTATGGTGGTATGTTCGTAATATGTTCTCGATGTCGTGAACAGTGGCTTTGCTTTTCCTTCCTAGAACTCACCATGAATTTAGATTTAGATTGATATAATTTGGTCGATAATCTCTTTCTTGTTTCTTGACCTAACTGAACCAATATTATCATGTTGTACTGCAGACAAAATCTAGATCTAGGCCTACACATTTGTATTAAGCTGGATCTTTCGGTCGGTCATGATTATGATTTGGAAAACATTTCTAAAGAGAGACAGGCCAAAATGCGATCCGACATAGCGTATTTATTCCTTAGCTGATTAGGCTTAAATTGTATGTAAAGGTCACACATAGTCAATAGATGTGCCTTCTGACTGGTTTTATGTAAAGGTTACACATAGTCAATAGACGTGCCTTCTGACTGGTTTTATGTAAAGGTTACACATAGTCAATAGACGTGCCTTCTGACTAGTTTTATGTAAAGGTCACATAGTCAATAGACGTGCCTTCTGACTGGTTTATGTAAAGGTTACACATAGTCAATAGATGTGCCTTCTGACTGGTTTTATGTAAAGGTTACACATGGTCATTAGATGTGCCTTCTGACTGGTTTTATGTAAAGGATACACATGGTCAATAGATATGCCTTCTGACTGGTTTTATGTAAAGGTTACACATAGTCAATAGATGTGCCTTCTGATTGGTTTTATGTAAAGGTTACACATAGTCGATAGACGTGCCTTCTGACTGGTTTTATGTAAAGATTACACATAGTCAATAGACGTGCCTTCTGACTGGTTTTATGTAAATGTTACACATAGTCGATAGATGTGCCTTCTGACTGGTTTAAGGTTACACATAGTCACTAGACGTGCCTTCTGACTGGTTTTATGTAAAGGATACACATAGTCAATAGATGTGCCTTCTGACTGGTTTTATGTAAAGGTTACACATAGTCAATAGATGTGCCTTCTGACTGGTTTTATGTAAAGGTTACACATAGTCAATAGACGTGCCTTCTGACTGGTTTTATGTAAAGGTTACACATAGTCAATAGACGTGCCTTCTGACTGGTTTTATGTAAAGGTTACACATAGTCACTAGATCTGACTGGTTTTATGTGCCTAGTCTGACTGGTTTTATGTAAAGGTTAACATAGTCGATAGATGTGCCTTCTGACTGGTTTTATGTAAAGGTTACACATAGTCACTAGACGTGCCTTCTGACTGGTTTTATGTAAAGGTTACACATAGTCGATAGATGTGCCTTCTGGACTGGTTTTATGTAAAGGTTACACATAGTCACTAGACGTGCCTTCTGACTGGTTTTATGTAAAGGTTACACATAGTCGATAGACGTGCCTTCTGACTGGTTTTATGTAAAGGTTACACATAGTCGATAGATGTGCCTTCTGACTGGTTTTATGTAAAGGTTACATAGTCACTAGACGTGCCTTCTGACTGGTTTTATGTAAAGGATACACATAGTCAATAGATGTGCCTTCTGACTGGTTTTATGTAAAGGTTACACATAGTCGATAGATGTGCCTTCTGACTGGTTTTATGTAGTTACACATAGTCAATAGACGTGCCTTTTGACTGGTTTTATGTAAAGGTTACACATAGTCAATAGACGTGCCTTCTGACTGGTTTTATGTAAAGGTTACACATAGTCAATAGACGTGCCTTCTGACTGGTTTTATGTAAAGGTTACATAGTCAATAGACGTGCCTTCTGACTGGTTTTATGTAAAGGTTACACATAGTCAATAGACGTGCCTTCTGACTGGTTTTATGTAAAGGTTACACATAGTCAATAGACGTGCCTTCTGACTGGTTTTATGTAAAGGTTACACATAGTCAATAGACGTGCCTTCTGACTGGTTTTATGTAAAGGTTACACATAGTCAATAGACGTGCCTTCTGACTGGTTTGATGTAAAGGTTACACATAGTCGATAGATGTGCCTTCTGACTGGTTTTATGTAAAGGTTACACATAGTCGATAGATGTGCATTCTGACTAGTTTTATGTAAAGGTTACACATAGTCACTAGACGTGCCTTCTGACTGGTTTTATGTAAAGGTTACACATAGTCACTAGATGTGCCTTCTGACTGGTTTTATGTAAAGGTTACACATGGTCAATAGATGTGCCTTTTGATTGGTTTTATGTAAAGGATACACATGGTCAATAGATGTGCCTTCTGATTGGTTTTATGTAAAGTTTACACATGGTGAATAGATGTGCCTTCTGACCTGGAGAACGATGCAATTTGTTTTTGGTGATGACTAATTAATTTATGTTTGCACTGTTTCGTGAACAACTTACATTTTGCTTTTAAATCATACTTTCATCTTCTTATTAACTAAAACGCATCATCGGCCTCAATCCTCTTGGATCTCTACATAGATCTATCTCCAGTACAGAAGATCACGTATTGATTTAGAACACAGATCTAGATTTAACTGTAGTATAGTAACATGACATTCACATTTGAGATATGTATATATTGGGGAATGGTCGATTACAACAGTTAAGGAAAAGACAAAAAGGAAATAAGAAAGGTGTGCTCGTGGGAAAAAAAAAGTTAAAAGGAAGGAGAAGAAAAAAAAAAGATCGAAGGAAAATTGTAACTTGAACTTAGGGCATGGACAAAGAGCAACGTGAAAATGTCCATCCAAAATGCCAGTTGTCTTACGTATGCAACCTAGAAGAAAAGCTGTGGCGTCACGTCACATGTTGGAGTCAATTTCCTTTTGTCAGGAGTCACACAAACGTGTCACCTCTCTCCCTGGTCAAACAACAAAGGGTGAAATAGGGACAACGGGAATATTAAGCAAACAATCTCTCTGCTGTCTCTTTCCTGCGCTTAAAGTAATTGAAAATTTTTCTTCCCGTTACGTTACTTTCCCAATCCCTCCCCCCCCTCCAACCAACCACCCTCCATCTCCTTCCGTTTTTTTGACGACTCCAGGGTCAATAAGTGCGAGATACCGAGAGGAAAAGGAATGCCTCATCGTTGTCATAATACTTTAAATGGGGGTGGGAGGAGGAGGTGGGGGTTGGCGCGACATGAGACCTGGACCACTGCCCCAGCCTGTCAATTTAAGGGTCGAAAGATCGAATCCTAGCGCTAGCGCATTAGTGATCATTTGTACACTAAATAACTGTCTACGTTCTTTTTCCAGTCTCAAACCATCTTTGACGGTTCCAAGTCCTATCCAGCCTCTAAATAATCACTGATGTGGATGAACAAACAAACAAACACACACACACCTACACACCTACACACTCACAAACCTACACACACATACACACACACACACACACACAAAACACACACACACACACATTTGAAATCGGTCAGCAAAGGAAGGTCTGTCTCAATGAATGTGAACTAAAATTTAATTATAGTCAAATTCACTGCATATGGGCATTCGTTTTTCGAGACATCGGGACATCGGGACATCGGGACATCTTTTGTTTTTATTACATCGTTTCATGTTCAAATTTTGCACACTTACTTTAAACCTCATGTCGCGATATGGCTATATTTCTTCGTTGAATCTTAACGTAAAATTAAAAAAATCCTTCATGAAATTATACATTTCACAGACAATGTTTGAAAAAAAAACCCTCAACCCATATATTCAAGGGTATACAGTAAATACCGAGTTTGAAAAGAGTTCACTATTTTTTTTGTGGCATCTCGACTGTGTCAATTAAACCGTTTACTATATAACTTACTGCTTTATTGCAAACCTTCGTTTAATATATAACTTACTGCTTTATTGCAATTCTTCGTTTAATATATAACTTGCAATTCTTCGTTTACTATATAACTTACTGCTTTATTGCAAACCTTCGTTTAATATATAACTTACTGCTTTATTGCAATTCTTCGTTTACTATATAACTTATTGCTTTATTGCAAACCTTCGTTTAATATATAAACTTTATTGCAATTCTTCATTTAATATTAACTTATAATCCTTGCTTATTGCTTTATTGCAACCGTTTAATATATAACTTATTGTTTGATATATAAAAATTATTGCTTTATTGCAAGCCTTCGTTTAATATATAACTTACTGCTTTATTATAATCCTTCGTTATACAACTTACTGCTTTATTGCAATCCTTCGTTTAATTTATAACTTATGGCTATATTGCAAGCCTTCGTTTAATATATAACTCACTGCTTTTTTGCAATTCTTCGTTTAATATATAACTTACTGCTTTATTGCATTTCTTCGTTTAATTTATAACTTACTGCTTTATTGCAATCCTTCATTTAATTTATAACTTACTGCTTTATTGCAAGCCTTCGTTTAATTTCTGATAATAATCACTTCCTGGCCAGGACCCTAGCCTAACGCAGATTTTTGCTCTCAAGCTAGTGCTTGTACGCACGCATTTGTACCTGGGTAGATTTATTAAAGCTGAAGAATAAACGCAGATTAGTTCTGAATCTGAATAAGACGATGAAGAAGTCGAAGAAAATGACACTGTCGCCTTTATGTGAATTTGCTTTTAAGAATGACATGAAAGGCAAACTTTATCTTTTTTTTTGCAAAATACTATGAAAACAATTTTTGTTTGTTTCGAGCCTAGATATTTTAAAAGAAGAAAAAATAGTCATATTGCAACACGAGCTTTTTAAGAACCGGAACAAAATTTAAACTTGATTATGTTGTAAGATATAAAAGTTATACACAAAAAGTGGCGATACTGTCAATAAAGCGCCAACAGCACATTTAAGCCTTTCATTACAGTGTCCAATGTTTGAATATGCAAAGAAGGAAACGTGCGAAAGGTGTCACGTGTTTGCAAGCTGTGCGACTCGTGCATGTGTTCGACGGCAGTGTTTTTCTCGCCTATGCAATTTATTGACTTAGTAAGTTCATGTAAACATACAAGTCTCTGTTGTAATGATATATGATAATATACATAAAATATATTTTTATAAACCAAAACATGATTAATCCCTAAAATTAACCCCCAAACGTGATTAACTCCGATGATTACCCTCCCCCCCCCCCGGCCAAATCAAAAGAAGAAAAAGGTTATGCAATTATTGAGCTGTTCAAGTACAAAATAATAATATACTGTTCATCAAAAGAATAGCATATTATTAATTCTACGTCACTTAAAATTCTTTCTATGACTCAGGATTTCGTAACAGTGTTTTGTTTTGTTATCGTGTGTGTTCTTTACAACCGATTTGTTTTTTACTCTTATTCTGTTGCAGTTGAAACATTAAGTATGTTTTAAAGATTTTATTTGCGTGATTTTGTCCTTTTTGTATTTTTAGTTTTTGAGATATGATATGGGTTACTTTTTGTGGACCGTATTTCAATACATTATCATCATCTGATGTGAGACAGTGTCCCATAGAATGATACAGCATTTCAATCGGAGACGCGAGTGACTGATAACACAGACTTTTTATACAATCATTTCATGATAAACACACCACAAAAAATGCACATATGCACGTACACACTGTCGTTATAGCACGGACATTTCCGTACTAACCACTCTCCCAGAAGTGATCAACATAATTACTATTAATGAGTTTTTAAAAATTCTGTCTTCTGCCAATGTTTACATTAGAAGAAAATCAATTTTCAGTTTATGGGTTCAAAAGGTTCAAGACAAACAAATCCCTATCAAATATTAAAGTGGACACGAGCAGCGTTATCACGTTCACATAACGGATTGAAATTTTGAACGCAGAGGTTGAGGGTGAACTTGAATAAGGTCAACACGAATCGGCACGTGGTTTTAGTCTTTGTGTACAAAATGTGAACACCAATGGTCGTCAGCAATGGATACGGCAAGACTAAATCAAGAACTCAATGATTAAAAAAAAAAAATTAATTGGATTTACCCACACCTACAAATAAGGTGATCTCGGGGTTTCTAGTAGTATTTTAAAATTTGCCCGGACTGTCTTGTAAGCAGCCAAGGGATCTTTAATGTGAACGGAGTGTTGTGATCTGCACACGGGGCCTCCTTTTTATCGTCCGTATCCGATGGGATAAAGTGTCATTCTGCCTACCTGGACCAGGGGTGTGGGTGGGGGGTGGGGGGGGGAGATTTCACTCGAAAAAAAAATCGAGAAAATATATCAACTGTCAGCGAGGCTTGAACCCACGACCTTTGGGTTGAGAGGCCGACATCTTGCCTCTGGACTGCCGAGTTCACCCTAAAAACGGAACGAGTTCTTGCACACACACACACACACACACACACACACACACACACACACACACACACACACCACAATTTAAACCTGGTAACACTGTTGCTTCCCCTTCGTCCACTTTTTACCTTTGTGCTACAGCGTAACATGCTTTGTTGCCACGATACAAATTTGAAATTCAACTTCCTTGCGTTTAGCGAAAATGATAAAGGGTGAGAAGTAGCAACGACCAGATTAATTCAGTTCCCTGTTGTTTTTTTTTTTAACCAAGCCATCCAGCTGCCACTTCCTCCATTTGTTTTCTGTTGCTTTATTTTCGCACGTTCCTTTCAATGAGTTAATGTCCCGGTGGTTGAAATACTATGTTCTGGAGTTTTTTAAATGATTAAAATCTACGCCCCCCCATCCCAACCCCTTTCTCTCTCTCCTAATCCAGTCCAGAAAGGCGGATCGACACCTTGTTCC
>JAXRKP010000470.1:7500-20000 GCA_037039925.1 Doris montereyensis
AAAAGTTGATACACTCAATACGCGTTTGATAAAGAATGACGAAAGCAATGTAATAATCAAGGTGTAAATGTGCACGGAACAAATATATTGTCTTTAATGCTAAATAATGTTTATATTGATTGTGGCTGCTGTTCTAGTTTTCTTCATCAAAAGTTACCGACATATCTATATTTTTTTTTTTTACTTTTTTTTTCAAAAATGTCGTTTTTAATTATGATTTTAGAATAGTCTAGACTTTTTATCCTTAAGTCAGAAATCTTTTGTTTTTCATGTTTAATTTGTGAAACGTGTTCATCACACCAGTGGACAAAATACTGTTTTGTATGAAGTTTGTGATATCTGCTATTGTAGTGTTACGTGCTTGAATTGGCGTGTCATCTGCACATTTTATCAAACAGAGTATAGGTTCAAGAGTCGTATGTGTAGATTGAAAACAAGACAGGTGCCAACACTGTATCTTGACTTGCATCCGTGTTAGGTATAATAAGACTTATTAATTCATAATGTTTAATAACAGAGGATTCATACATACTGATTTCTGATATAACACAATCATGTTAGAGCCTCTGTGTCAGAAAATCTAGTAACCAGAGAGCTGCACATCTGCTTATTCCCATTGCTAACAAGTTGGGTATTAAAATGTGAGGCTGGATAATATTGTAAGGGGGGTGGAAAAATTTGCCAAGAGAATTCTAACATAACTTTTAGGAACATCAAGGTGTTTATGGATGTTGTCAGTGAAAAATGAAATGGCATCTTCTACTCTCCTATTGCTTTTGTAAGCAAATTAAAATAGATCCATACATTGCTCACATATTTAGGCAAAATGGAAGTTTATACTAATATTTCTGGTGTCAGCACGACTAGACAAATGTCATTCGTTTCCCTGCCTCGTTTTGATTTTGGTACTGGTGTTAACTGTGAAGTTTTCAGGGTTTTTGGCACAGTACTAGAGCTGGTGGGTTCGTTAAACACATAAACACAGACGAGAAGATTTTCACCAGTTCCATAGCACGTGACCTAAGGACACGAGGCGTTATTTTATCTAAGGACACGAGGCGTTGTTTTATCTAAGGACACGAGGCGTTATTTGATCTAAGGACACGAGGCGTTGTTTTATCTATGGACACGAGGCGCTATTTTATCTAAGGACACGATGTGTTATTTTATCTATGGACACGACGCGTTATTTTATCTATGGACACGACGCGTTATGTTATCTATGGACACGAGGCGTTATTTTATCTATGGACACGAGGCGTTATTTTATCTATGGACACGAGGCGTTATTTTATCTATGGACACGACGCGTTATTTTATCTATGGACACGACGCGTTATTTTATCTATGGACACGAGGCGTTATTTTATCTATGGACACGAGGAGTTATTTTATCTATGGACACGAGGCGTTATTTTATCTATGGACACGACGCGTTATTTTATCTATGGACACGAGGCGTTATTTTATCTATGGACACGAGGCGTTATTTTATCTATGGACACGAGGCGTTATTTTATCTATGGACACGAGGCGTTATTTTATCTATGGACACGAGGCTTTATTTCATCTATGGACACGAGGCGTTATTTTAAATATGGACACGAGGCGTTATTTTATCTACGGACACGAGGCGTTATTTTATCTATGGACACGACGCGTTATTTTAAATATGGACACGAGGCGTTATTTTAAATATGGACACCAGGCGTTATTTTAAATATGGACACGAGGCGTTATTTTAAATATGGACACGAGGCGTTATTTTAAATATGGACACGAGGCGTTATTTTAAATATGGACACGAGGCGTTATTTTATCTAGTCGACAAGCTTTGTTCTCGCTGTTCAAACCAAACAAGAAAGAAATCCAGTGACTTTATTTTCACTGTTCAAATCAAATAAGAAAGAAGTCCAGTCATTTTATTATCACTAATAAAACCAAACAAGAAAGAAGTTCAGTCACTTTATTATCGCTGATAAAAAACCAAACAAGACAAAAGTCCAGTCACTTTATTATCACTAATAAAACCAAACAAGACAAAAGTCCAGTCACTTTATTATCACTAATAAAACCAAACAAGACAAAAGTCCAGTCACTTTATTATCGCTAATAAAACCAAACAAGACAAAAGTCCAGTCACTTTATTATCACTAATAAAACCAAAGAAGACAAAAGTCCAGTCACTTTATTATCACTAATAAAACCAAACAAGACAAAAGTCCAGTCACTTTATTATCACTGATAAAACGAAACAAGACAAAAGTCCAGTCGCTTTATTATCGCTAATAACACCAAACAAGAAAGAAGTCCAGTCACTTTATTATCACTGATAAAACCAAACAAGACAAAAGCCCAGTCACTTTATTATCACTGATAAAACCAAACAAGACAAAAGTCCAGTCGCTTTATCATCGCTAATAAAACCAAACCAGACAAAAGTCCAGTCACTTTATTCCTGCTGGCCACCGGTGATTGATTTTCATGTTCGGAGAGCTGTTATTTCAGTTCTGCCATTTAAAAAAGAAAGTCAAAACAGTCAAAACTTGCATAGAAAGAGTTCAGCTATTCGACATAGTTTTGGATATTACTTTCTTGCGTTGCTAGTGTGTCTTTTTTTCCCTTATTGTAGCCAACACTGTATGTCATGCCTTGCCATACGTCTGGCATGTTGTGTGATTTAAATCTTGATTCGATGCTGTCTTTATACGCCACTTGACAAGCCTTTATTTTCTTCTCCGCTTTGATTTGAATAATTTTCTGCTTTTCTTTGTTTCTTTCCATGAATACACTCTTCCTGTTATTCAATACAGTTTCAATTCCTTTGTGACTCATGGTGTGTTAATACCGAAGTATTTAACGTATTTCTTTTTGTAACTCTTGTTCGCAGCATCTAACGTCCTCACACACAACATCGTTCACCTCTTTCAAGGTTATGACAGGCTTTCTGACAACATTTCAGTTAGTGCTAGCAAAGCATATGATCGCCTTGTGACTCCCATCCTCACCTCAACCATTGTACATTCCACACATCTCTTGTTTGCAACATAGACTAACGATATATGTATCTTCAACTGTCTATATTTTAGGAGTTGTTTCGCTTTACTGAATTACTTATGTTACTTCTTTAAGCTACTTTTGGTAAATGAAAAATGGATATAGTAATTACTTGCTCTAGGTCCATAATGAGGTGGAATAGTTCAAATCTGTTTTTGTTTTCTTCTTGTTCTTCTTCTTGTTCTTCTTCTTCTTCTTCTTCTTGTTTTCTTCTTGTTCTTCTTCTTCTTCTTCTTCTTCTTTTTTCTTCTTCTTCTTCTTCTTCTTCTTCTTCTTCTTCTTCTTCTTCTTCTTCTTCTTCTTCTTCTTCTTCTTCTTCTTCTTCTTCTTCTTCTTCTTCTTCTTCTTCTTCTTCTTCTTCTTCTACTTCTTCTTTCTTCTTCTTCTTCTTCTTCTTCTTCTTCTTCTTCTTCTTCTTCTTCTTCTTCTTCTTCTTCTTCTTCTTCTTCTTCTTCTTCTTCTTCTTCTTCTTCTTCTTCTTCTTCTTCTTCTTCTTCTTCTTCTTCTTCTTCTTCTTCTTCTTCTTCTTCTTCTTCTTCTTCTTCTTCTTCTTCTTCTTCTTCTTCTTCTTCTTCTTCTTCTCTTCTTCTTCTTCTTCTTCTTCTTCTTCTTCTTCTTCTTCTTCTTCTTCTTCTTCTTCTTCTTCTTCTTCTTCTTCTTCTTCTTCTTCTTCTTCTTCTTCTTCTTCTTCTTCTTCTTCTTCTTCTTCTTCTTCTTCTTCTTCTTCTTCTTCTTCTTCTTCTTCTTCTTCTTCTTCTTCTTCTTCTTCTTCTTCTTCTTCTTCTTCTTCTTCTTCTTCTTCTTCTTCTTCTTCTTCTTCTTCTTCTTCTTCTTCTTCTTCTTCTTCTTCTTCTTCTTCTTCTTCTTCTTCTTCTTCTTCTTCTTCTTCTTCACATCTTATAACTTTCTAATCAGTATCAAGGATTAATCAATTTTTCATCACATCTCTTCTCGTCTTGCAGAAACGTAGAGGTTACTCCTTTCAACAGATTCATCGATGCACTACATGATGGAACGAAAGGCTCTGTCTATTTCGACATATTTTTGTTAAAAAGAAAGTGCTCCTGCCCTGATTGAAACAAAATTTGGTCAAAAGACTGGTGTTATGATGGCTGTTATCAAGTATCAAGTTAGTGGTCATATTTGATAAGCATCAACAAAATTCGATGTGTATAGAATGCTGAGAAATGTGATTGATTCTAGTATTAATCCAACTCTACGAAACCTAGTCCTTCCAATCCTGTCATACAACAGCGTAACTTTGGGCCTAGCTCAAACAAACTAAGAAAGTATAGATATCTTGAACAGCAAACCCATGGCAAACACCGTTGGCGCCAACAGGCCTGAAACAATCTGTAACATCAATTTATATGACGACTGCTGAATTAAGCCTATTAGTCAAAGAGTCAAAGAGCAGTAGTTGATATTATTTGAATAAATCCTCAGGAGAGATGAGAAAGTGTTAGCTCAAACCGCAATGAATGCGAAGTACCGAAATACAGACAACGAACACCGACTTCATTGCCAACGACACTCAACCACGACTGACGAAACTAACACCCAGCCCCAAGAACGCCGAAACCCAAATGGAGAAGATACAAACATAATAACACAACTGAAAAGAGAAAGAGACCTACTTGCTTTGAAGACTCTAGCATATGATCGATACGCATTAAGAGATGTTACAACACAAATTATCAACACTGAGATTGTTTAGGACCAGCATTATATATCAGAATATACAGTATAGGGCAAGCGTCTTTATTGACCACGAGGCCATTCAACTACTGCTGCTGGTACGAAGCTCTATTTGAAATATGAATACTGCGTAACCCTCTCAAAAAATATCAAA
Source organism: Doris montereyensis (assembly GCA_037039925.1). Taxonomy (NCBI): domain Eukaryota; kingdom Metazoa; phylum Mollusca; class Gastropoda; order Nudibranchia; family Dorididae; genus Doris; species Doris montereyensis. Next base: position 12,410 of record JAXRKP010000470.1, read on the forward strand.
ATCTGCTAATCTTCTATTGATCGCCATTTTATACCTGCATTGTATATAAACAAGATTGCATTGTTTGTTACGACAGGTGTCCTTCTGATCGGATCAATGTTTGTTTTCAGAAACAAATTCAACACAAATAATATCACATTATATAACATTCTTTTATTGCCCTTATGGGATTTCACGATTTTTACGAAAACATATTACGATTGTGAAACCAATGGATACAGCTAAAGTTGATGTGGTGAATAGAAGTATTCAAGAAAATGTTCTTTCTACGTGTGAGTAGGAGCCTACCTAGTACTCACATTTCCATTGCCAGATTTGCATTTCCAAAGAAATATCAACGTCTAACACCCAAAGAAACCACTAGTGTTTCACACCATTAGTTCAATTGTTTTAGTGTTAGGGTTAGGCTTATGGTCAGGGTTAGGATTATGGTTAGGGTTAGGGTTAGGGTTATGGTTATTATTCGTTAGAGGTGAAGTTCGGGAGGGGGTGTGACGGTATAAGGAGTCGGCATGAGAAATCGGATTGGATTCAGATTTGTGATAAAAATGTTTTTCAAAATTTCACAAAAAAGTAATAGTGTGACAGTTTACATTGCGAGCAAGTGGCTACAGACATCTTATTCATGTGCAGACCTTTTTTTTTTCTTTTCCGTAAACCAAACGCAAGTAGTAGAGGCGGTTGACTTCTACATTTCCCGCACTGAGAGATATTTTAGATCTTTTTTTCAAAGTGACAGACTTAACTTTGAAAGCCTAATGGCGTTTCACTTACACATCTCTAAGAAAAGAAAATTGATGAATAGAGAATGAATGAGTTATGATCATTTGATGAATGTGTATGAAGCTAAGCTGATTTGTCTTTAATTATTGTTTATGTATATTGTTTCACCACACTATATATTTAATCACTTACACATATCTTATGTATATTTCTCCTAAAAATCTTTGTATTAATGAAAAATTTCTGTTACATTTGTTTTTAATAAATATATTGATGTATTTATCGTAATTTTTCAAACGGAAAATGTGATAACACAAAATATAACTTCCTTTTATTTACTGGATTAATGTAGATAACTGTATTGAATTGAAGTAAAGGGGGAGCAACTCACCGAACTACAATTGCTTTTTATTTTCGGTATGATATTTATTTTTCACCCAGACTGCCCTGTAAACAGCCAAAGGATCTTTAACGTGCACAGAGTGTTAAAATATGCAATAGGGACCTCTTTTTTATATCGTCCGCCTCCAATAGGAACAGATTTTGATCCGTCTACCGGGGAAAGAGGGCGGGGGTATGAGAGCGGTGGGGGGGGGCCGTCACTCGAAGATTTTTGTTTCAAATCCACGACCATTTAATTTGGTTGAGAGGCCGACGTCTTGCGTCTGGGCCACCGAGTCCGAAAACCTTGGCAAAGGCTCGATAAAGATGGAAGGAAGCTTAATCATGTGTTACACTCCATCCTGCTACTCTGGTTTGATTCATTGAAATTTCTCACCCCATGCATCATGTTCAGTGATCGCAGGGTTTGAATCAACGTCGTCGTGACTACACGCTCACAACACTACGGTTTGAACCAATGTCGTAATTACCAGCTCACAACATTACGGTTTGAGGCAATGTCGTCGTGACTATTAGCTCACAACCTTATGGTTTGAACCAGTGTCGTCGTGACTATTAGCTCACAACATTACGGGTTGAATCAGTGTCGTCGTGACTATTAGCTCACAACATTACGGGTTGAACCAGTGTCGTCGTGACTATTAGCGCACAACATTATGGTTTAAACCAGTGTCGTCGTGACTATTAGCTCACAACATTACAGTTTGAACCAGTGTCGTCGTGATTATTAGCTCACAACATTACAGTTTGAAAGTGTCGTCGTGACTATTAGCTCACAACATTGTTTGAACCAGCTATAGTCGTCGTGACTATTAGCGCACAACATTATGGTTTAAACCAGTGTCGTCGTGACTATTAGCGCTCAACATTACAGTTTGAACCAGTGTCGTTGTGACTATTAGCTCATAACATTACAGTTTGAACCAGTGTCGTCGTGACTATTAATTCACAACATTACAGTTTGAACCAGTGTCGTCGTGACTATTAGCTCACAACATTATGGTTTAAACCAGTGTCGTGACTATTAGCTCACAACTTATGGTTTAAACCAGTGTCGTCGTGACTATTAGCTCACAACATTACAGTTTGAACCAGTGTCGTCGTGACTATTAGCTCACAACATTACAGTTTGAACCAGTGTCGTCGTGACTATTAGCTCACAACATGACGGTTTGAACCAGTGTCGTCGTGACTATTAGCTCACAACCTTATGGTTTAAACCAGTGTCGTCGTGACTAATAGCTCACAACATTACGGTTTGAACCATTATCGTTGTGATTACCAGCCACAGCACTAAGGTTTGAACAAGTGTCGCCGTAATTACCAGTTCACAACGTTACAGATTCCACCAGTCAGGGTCGTGATTACTAGCTCACCACACTACGGTTTGAATGACTGTCGTCGTGATTACTTATGTCACAACACTGCGGTTTGAACCAGTGTCGTCATGATTACGAGATCACAACACTACGGTTTGAACCATTGTCGTCGTGATTACTAGCTCACAACGCTACGGTTTGAACCAGTATCGTGGTAATTACTAATTACCAACTCAAAACAATACAGTTTGAACCAGGTTGTCGTGATCACTAGCGGACAACACCATGGTCAGAACCAGTGTCACCGTAATTAAAAGCTCACAACACTACGGTTTGAACCAGTGTCGTTGTGATTGCTAGCACACAACATTATGGTTTGAACTAGTGTTGTGATTACTAGCTCACAACATTACGATTTGAACCAATGTCGTCGTGATTACTAGCTCACAACGCTATGGTTTGAACCAGATTAGATTTGGTACTCTATTCGATTCCTATTCTAGATTAGATCTAGCACTCTATTCGACTAATCTATTAGATTCGATTTATAATCTAAATTAGATCTAGCACTCTAATCGATTTATAATCTAAATTAGATCTAGCACTCTATTCAATTTCTAATCTAAATTGGATCTAGCACTCTATTCCATATCTAATCTAAATTAGATTAAGCACTCTATTCTACTCCTAATCTAGATTAGATCTAGCACTCTATTCGATTACTAATCTAGATTAGATCTAGCACTCTATTCGATTTCCTGATCTAGATTAGATCTAGCACTCTATACGATTCCTAATCTAGATTAGATCTAGCACTCTATTCGATTCCTGATGTAGATTAGTTCTAGCATTCTATTCGATTCCTAATCTAGATTATACCTAGCACACTATTCGATTCCTCATCTACATTAGATCTAGCACGCTATTCTACTAATCTAGATTAGATCTAGCACTCTATTCGATTCTAATTCTAGATTAAATCTAGCACTCTATTCTACTAATTCTAGATTGGACCTAGCACTCTATTCGATTCCTAATCTAGATTAAATCTAGCACTCTATTCTACTCTTAATCTAGATTGCATCTAGCACTCTATTGTACTCCTAATCTAGATTAGATCTAGTACTCTATGCTATATTTAATTCTAGATTGATTCTAGCACTCTATCCTACTCCTAATCTAGATTAGATTAGCACTCTATACGATTTCTAATCTAGATTAGATATTGCACTCTATTCTACTCCTAATCTAGATGAGATCTAGCACTCTATTCGATTCCTAATTAGATTTTATCTAGCGCCTCTATTCTACTCCTAATCTAGACTTGATGTAGCACTCTATTCGATTCCTAATCTAGATTAGAACTAGCACTATATTCGGTTCCTAATCTAGATTAGATCTAGCACTCTATACGATTCCTAATCTATATTAGATCTAGCACTCTATTCTACTCCTCTAATCTAGATTAGATCTAGCACTGTAATCGATTCCTAATCTAGATTAGTTCTAGCACTCTATTCGATTTCAAATCTAGATTAGATCTAGCACTTGAAGCATGATTAAGAGATAACAATAAGCTTCATTACAATCATTCTTAAGACTAGGTCAGAGACGATCAAAGTAGAAAGACACAATGTTTTAGATGCATCACAATTTCCCGATGTTTGGGTGATTGAGATGAAATCCATTCGTTAACGAAAAGCGTTATGCGGTGTTCTAAATTGTTATTTTTGTGTTCAAAGTGTAGGTTTACTGCTAGCTGTCCTAAAGAACAGACTCAGGAAAGCCTCTTTGAACTTGATGCTCGTTTTCAGGTAGACTATGATGTTGCAACTTGAGTAAATGCTTTCACCTAGATATGCTAGGTACCACGTGAAATCGTATACATTTGTGTATAACATTCCTTTGTTGAACTCTGTCGCTAAAGATATGGCCAAGTAAAGAACAGTTCCAGGGAAAAAGCAGGTGATGTACATGGCAGCTATGACCACGACAGTCATCGTTGCACGTCTGTCCTTTCCTGACATGCCTTTCTTGTTACCTTGTCTTTCATTCGACTCATTGTTAACTATGTTGTTTGAGACCTGAGATAAAGTTCTTTGGCTTGATCTGCACGCCACTGGCTCTCAGATGCCAATTTCCACGCAATTAGAGCAGTGAAAACAGTCACAACGATGTAGGAGGACAGACTCAAAGCCATAACCAAAGCGTAGGAAAGCTCGTCGACGTCATTCAATATATAATAGGCAGAACGGTCGCCCAAAGAAGACTCGTTGGAGGCCATGACTACAGCAGAAGTGTAAAACATAAGACTGTAGGGAATCAAACACACAGATAAAGATACTTGGTAATATTATCTTAAGTCTTGCTCTTAGTCAACATCAGTCTGTACTTGCAACGGTCGCAGGAACGCACAGGCATTCTTTCGCACTGCGAATGAGACACGTGATGCAACCGCCGGACGGTTGTGAAGAAAAGACCGCTGGTCACCGAATCATGGGCGTCTTCAAGCTCCTTCAGATCGGCTTGGTAGTCTACACACCAGGTTCACAGGAAAGGAAGGGTTGTAGCTGAGGGTCATCCATGCCCTAGCAGGAGGAAGAGCAGATTAGCCAGGTCAGTGGCGGCCAAGGTCAACGAGGGAAACATGTTGATTGTTCTCCTTTGAAACCTAAGTTTGAGCGAGACGTGGACGATATTGGCGATAGTGTGGCACCAGATGCCGAAGACTGCAATACCACAGGTAACTGATAGCGGGGTTTTATAAGCATCAGAACAAGAAACGTTTCATCGTTTATGAAGGGTTTCCTGTCGTCAATTGACAGACTTGAATTCATGGCATCGGTTGAATCACCCATGATTGTAATAGGAAATGAGGAAAATAATTTACTGGTGTTGTTTTGCTGTTATTTAGATTCTTTCACCGTCTTTGTATTTTGGAGACCCTCATCATTTCTTCCGCACGATACATCTGGTAGAAATATAGCAGAAAAATAAAAAAATAAAAATAATTATATATAATGACAAAACAATTATTATACCCCGTTCGTGTCTGACTGTATGTCTGTCTGTCTGTCTGTCTGTCTGTCTCTCTCTCTCTCTCTCTCTCTTGAATCTCTCTCAAGAGAATCTCTCTCTCTCTCTCTCTCTCTCTCTCTCTCTCTCTCTCTCTCTCTCTCTCTCTCTCATGGGTTTTGTTTTGCTCCTTACACAAACACACACTCTCACTCTCACACTCGCTTCCACAATGGTTGTCTCTCTAACCAAAAGAAGTAATTTCAGAAAAGTAAGTGTATGCTATAGATAATAAGGGGAGAGAAGGCGGACTTAACACTCTTAGGGGAAGTGATAGGCGCCTTACACAACGGTAGAATATTGATTCCCATGTTATCATATTATTATTATTCGCTGAATCTATTTCTCAGAAAACGTGTGGCAACATAAATAATTCATGTTCAATTATTATTATATTGCTAGTGTTAGAAACTGTTCAAACTATTACCGTACGTGACGACAGTGCGTTTCTAGAGTTTTGAGTTTGTTTTATTTCCTTTCTTTTTTTCTTCATTTTTTTAAAACGAGACAATTATTGCACCAATAGGGTCAACTAGTTATACATTAATGATTTTTTGGTTGTGAAAATTGGGAATCGTAAATCAAATCAAGTATCCATAATCAGAGTTGAGAGTAGAGTTATCAAGATAAAGAGTCAGTACTTTTATATTTGTTTTTGTAAGTAAGTAGGTAAGTAAGTAAGTAAGTAAGCCGAAGTAAGTAAGTAAGTAAGTAAGTAAGTAAGCAAGTAAGTAAGTAAGTAAATAGGTAAGTAGGTAAGTAAGTAAGTAGGTAAGTAAGTAAGTAAGTAAGTAAGGTAAGTACATAGGTAAGTAGGTAAGTAAGTAAGTAGGTAAGTAAGTAAGTAAGTATGTAAGTAAGTAAGTAAGTAAGTAAGTAAGTAAGTAAGTAAGTAAGTAAGTAAACCAAAGTTCATTCAAGGCCTTTGCGGCCCATAGAGTCAGATGCTTAACCCAATTGCAATTGCGTGAAGCGGAACATGCGATCTGACGCAGGCTTATTACTCTCATAGTGTGCATCTGGCTTGAGTTGGGAAAATGCGTGTTAAGTGTCTTTCCCAAGGATTACAGCCTAGCTAAGATTCGATTGAACTCCTGACCTCATGATCCCCAGTGCGGTAGCTTAACCACTCGGCCACCGATGCGGTATTTTCAGGTGTTCGGCAATAATTCTGCCACGCATCTGTCTGTCTGCTCTTAGTGCAATGGCGTATGGATACGGGACTGGTAGGCTTACATCTGTTTATCATCATCATCATCATCATCATCATCATTTGTGGCTTGCGCTATTCAGCACGTTGCCGACCATCCCTTTCCATGTTGTTATGTGTTCAGTGATTCTTGTAAAATCCGAGTTGGTGGTGATATCAGGCGTGTTTTGTCTTAACGCCGTTTCGTATGTGGTGTGTTGTCTGCCATGAGATCGTGTCCCTTTGATGAATTCAGATGTTGCTAGTTTTTCTAATCCATTTGTCTCCACACCTGACCAAAAAAAAAATCATTTGCCTTGTCTTGACGCTCTTCATAAGTTCTTTCTTTTCCAATTTTCACTAGAATTTCAATGTTTGTTACTTTTGCTGTACAGAGAATTTTCAATATTCTTCTATATATCCACATTTCAAATGCTTCTAAACGTTTGCGACGTCGTGCATCTAAAGTCCACGTTTCGCATGTATAATAACAGTATGAAAAAAAAGACATACGTCTGCGCTGTTATACAAAACGTTTAAATATAGAGGTGCTGGTAGCTCAGTCGTTAAAGCGTCTGAAAAAAGACATATTATGTCTGCACTGTTATACAAAACGGGTAAATATAGAGGTGCTGGTAGCTCAGTCGTTAGAGCGTCTGAAAAAAGACATTATGTCTGCGTTGTTATACAAAACGGGTAAATATAGAGGTGCTGATAGCTCAGTCGTTAGAGCGTCTGAAAAAAAAGACATATTATGTCTGCGCTGTTATACAAAACGTTTAAATATAGAGGTGCTGATAGCTCAGTCGTTAAAGCGTCTGAAAAAACGACATATTAGGTCTGAGTTCGACTCCCAGTCTGGGCAAAACCCATTGTCTGGCGT
>JAXRKP010000470.1:25000-27500 GCA_037039925.1 Doris montereyensis
CACACACACACACACACACACACACACACACATACATACACACACACAAACAAACTTCTTTACACATATGATGAATACAACCCTAATGAAACTATGCAATTTCGTTTAAGAAAGAAAGCTTTTGTTAACTAGTTAAAGAGACGTCTTGATGTTTTTTTCTCAAAATTGACAGTGAGTTTGGTGAGTCGGTGGGAGGGCTTTTCACACAAATAGGCCATAATATGCGAAAGATCGTGTACCAGCACTAGTTTTTACTTTTGGGAGTACAGAAGTATCGGCAGACGATCTAAACATCCGACCAGGTTTGTAAACATTTTAAAGACTTTGAAGATAGCTAGATGAGGTTGTATCAAGACATTTATTAAACTAAAGTTGCATCTTTGAATATTATTCTTTTTCGACTGTTAACCAGTGAACTTCTGTCAGTAGTAGGGATACAATTCCAAATGTTCGTGTTTTTTTAGAAGATAGTTCTGGCTGCTGCATTGTTTTGAATGACATGAAGCCTTTTGATTTTTTCTTGCAGGAAGCAAAACAACATGGAATTACGATAGCCAAGCTTGGAGAACGTAAGAGTCGTGAGAAGTCGTTGTTTTTTTGTTTTTTAGCATCGTTTGTGAGGAATGGACGAATGCAACTAATCTTTTCTCAAGAAAAACGTTAGTGATTTGACTCGAGGATCCATAGAAAATTCAGAGTCAAACAATGATTCCTAAATTTGTCACCTTATTTACCATGTTGATTTTATTTTCACCTAATTCTATGCTATTCTGATTATGTTTCATCTTTCGTCTTTTTGAACCAATTTTTATTACTTCCGTTTTCTCCCCATTAAGTAGTAGTAGTAGTAGTAGTAGTAGTAGTAGTAGTAGTAGTAGTAGTAGTAGTAGTAGTAGTAGTAGTAGTAGTAGTAGTAGTAGTAGTAGTGGTAGTAGTTGTAGTAGTTGTGGTAGTTGTGGTAGTAGTAGTAGTAGTAGGAGGAGGAGTAATATTAGTAGTGGCAATCGTAGTAACATCCTCAACAGCTGTAATAGCATCAAGAGGAGCACGAGCATTAGCCACATAAAGCTAGAGACGTGTTTCAAACCTCCAAGCGCCAAATGTTTAGGACATCACTCTCGTATCCCTCTGTTTTGTAGTACCGACGTTTACGTTATACATTGTGTTTAAAAAAACTGAGTTGGAATAAATGTGCAAAGTATGTCAATCTTTCAACATATCAATTTCCCAATGTCCATAGTTTCCAAATTCAACGGCACTGGCGTCAAGTGAATTGTTCTTGACACTTGGGCGATTGAATAACGACGATTCGGCGACAGCAAAGCAGTACACCTGGTGCATGGGCAAAGTCAATCATATGATAGTTTCATATATTAAAAGAAAGGACCCAGTCAACGACATTAACTCAATTTCAGCTTGTACTTACAATGTTTGGTCTAGACATTGTGGGTAATCATCATAGCGTCGTTGACTTTGAGTCAGACTAAGAGATTGGAGAAAATGTTTTTGCACTCTGATCACAATCTGTGAGTTGGGAATAAAAATCTAAAGAGCATTACATTGTTTGATGTAAACTTGGATGATAATTTATGTGAAGGAAATCCATACTACTATGGCGATGATCTGAGTCCAGTCGGATAATAAAAAAACCCATTGTGGTAAGTTAATAGTCGATCAATTTATAGACTTTGAATGCTTAAATTTCGATATCTGCTTGTTTTTGCTTCTGTCTCTGTCTCTGTCACCATCACCGTCACTGTCTCTGTCACTGGCACTGTCGCATTCACTGCCACAGTCACCGTCATTGTCACTGTCTCTGTCTCTGTCTATATCACTGTCACTGTCCCTGTCCCTGTCCCTATCACTGTCACTGTCACTGTCACTGTCACTGTCACTGTCACTGTTACTGTTACTGTCACTTTCACTGTCACTGTCACTGTCACTGTTACTGTCACTTTCACTGTCACTGTCACTGTCACCGTTACTGTCACTGTCCCTATCACTGTCACTTTCACTGTCACTGTTACTGTCACTTTCACTGTCACTGTCACTGTCACTATCACGTATCACTGTCGACGTTTACGTTATCACTGTCACTGTCCCTATCACTGTCACTGTCACTGTCACCGTCACTGTTACTGTCACTTTCACTGTCACTTTCACTGGCACTGGCACTGTCACTGTCCCCGTCAATGACAAATTGTCACCGTCACCATCACCGGCACCGGCACCGTCGCCGTCACCGTCACCATCATCGTGACAAATTGTCACCGTCACTGTCACTGTCACTGTCACTGTCAATGTCACTGCCACTGCTGTCACTGTCGTCACGGTCATCTGTCACTGTCACTGTCCCTGTCCTGTCACTGTCGTCACTGTCACTGTCACTGCTACTGTTACTGTAACTGTAACTGTCACTGTAACTGTCACTTTTGATTTCAGTGTCACTTTCACCGTCATCGTAATCGTAACCATCATCGTCTCCGTCATCATCGTCACC
>JAXRKP010000470.1:32500-60000 GCA_037039925.1 Doris montereyensis
CACTTATCAGCAGTCATGAGAGATAATAACACTAATACCCACTGGGCCGCCAGTTGTTGTTATCGCTTTGATAACCATTGCAATGTCCAAAGTTTCTGGTACGATCATATTGGTAGACTCGCATGGGAATGGGTGGAATATATCATGATTGCGTACATAAAAAAAAAAAAAAAAAAAAAAAATCATTGTCACGAAAAGCAAGAACTGAGAAAATAGATTGAAAGTCTACATCGGTCTAATAACACTATAACTTGTATAAATTCAAAGCCTATGACTGGGATCGCTTATCAGTTGGAAACTGTGTGTGTTTATGAGACTAGTTACAATGACAAATGTGATAAGGGAGATTACCATGTTTTATATACTAGAAGATAACCTCGCAAATTTGCGGGAATTGAGGTTCTTGCCTATTTAACTATCCTGTCTTTTTCCCCGCAATTTAACAATTCATTCCCTCTCTTTTGTTGACCTTCCAAATCCACCAGCCCCCCCCACATCCCTTACACACACACCATTTCTGTCTCGACAACTTGTGTTAATTCATATTATATTTTTGTCATGTTCATTTTTGTGAATAAAGTTGGAAGATAAGTGTTTCTTTCTTTGTTGGGTGCGGGCTTTGGCAGGCACCACGGGTGGGTTATGCTTCTCTTATTTTCTCTTTCACATAAAGTCTTCAATATAAGATAACATACGAGAAGAGAAGAGAATAAAATATATACTTTATTTATCCAAAAGTAATTTACACTGTGAATCACAGGCTAAGGCTTAAAAATCTACTAAATTTATAAGAAGTAAATATTACATTCAATCAGATACAAAATTAACACATTGATAAAATCTTTATACATTAAATCAATAATGACAATTGATGCAGAATAAACATTAATAAAAATGATTGAGACATAAACATAAAGCTAAAAAGCGTTTCACATCAAACCAAAACGCATTGGACATACGATGAGGTTTTGTTAATTCATTATGGTACATGGGTAAGAAGAAGTTATTTCAATCATTATAGATTCTTTTGACTGTTGGTAAAAACGATTTAAAGTACCTCTATTTGCATGTATTAGATAGATAAACTGCTCATTTCTTAGGTTAATATCTTCATTTACTTGAAAAGTGGATGGGAGCTGTCTATAATTATGCTCCCAAGTTTCTTTTTACCTGGTCAGGTGTTATAGAAAGACTCAAATCAGTCAAAATTATTTCTTTGTTAACATTCTACCCGCTCTTTTCAGGTATCTATCGATCACGGTTTCCTCGTTTTCTCTGTTTAACCTGCCTAAAGATTAAGACATTTTGATATATGTCTAATTGGATAAAGTCAATAAAATGGTATCAATACGAATGACAATCAGTGAGGCATGGTGCATGTCGAAAGTGAGAGAAATGCCGTTAAATAATATTGAAGCCCCACGACACGGAATAGACAGGCAATGGAGAGTAGATAGCTTGGTTGGCAGCGCGCTTTCCTTTGATGACGAGGCGATGGATGCCAAAGGCCACGGGTTCAATCTCCATGGTGGCCAAGTTTGTGTCTGTCTATTCCTAGTATTTGTCTCGGCTTTGTTCCTATGGGGTTTTTATATTATTTGATGGCCCTTTCTTGACTATCCATATGAGAGCCGTTCAGTCTCATCAACATTTTAATAATGTACAACTTTATGGATGCTTTTCAAAACTGTATTCGATAGTGCAGGCCATTCTAATTTGTCATCAAAAGTTTCTTCCAAATAGGTACCTTCCTTTATCTTTCTCAGCAGCTTCAATTTTTATTTCAATAGTATCATGCTCAGTGTTTTAATCTAAAATCGATAATGTTCATTATTTAGTCCTTGACACATTACGTTGCAAATGATTATCTTCACACCGTTTGACAAATCATTAATGTTCCTGTTTGTAATTATAAAAGCCTATAATATCTGCTCTTCATAGGGTCCGAGATGATATATATAGTTGACACACGGGATGATAAAATATTTTCAAAACAGGTTTTTACATTAATATTGTACAGATTGAAAAGAAGAGGACAGAAACGAGCACTGTTCCTGCAAGTGCCGCAGTATTCGTTGCAATGGTCGATGACATGCGCACATTATTTTCTGATTTCATACAGGCAAAGTTGGGTCTTTGGGTCATAAGGTTTAGAACTCACATACCTAGATTATGTTTAAACGCATATTCATTTTTGAAATCAAGATATTTATTATTTTGTGAAATGCAATGAAGGGACTTGAGAAATCAATGGAAATGGTCCTAATATAACATTTTTGGCCGGGCAGTGGACAGATAAGCGGGAAATGAGGTTCTCCACCCTCCATGCGAACAACCTGCTGCCTTACAGGCCTGTCTTGGTTGACCAAAGGCTAAGGTAGTTAACCATGACAAAAAATAACAAGGCCTGGTAGGGGGCCTCAAGATTGGAGCCCCACCATCTACCTAGGGTACAGTGGGATAATCCCCTGCTTATCCAAAACCAAACAGATTCAAAGAAAATAAATATAATACAAATGGCTTGATCTTTCGAAGACGAACTTGGAAACGAATACGGACTGTGATTTTTTGGAACATGGAACGTTAGGGCAATAAATGGAAAAGAGTTAGAATTAGTTGAAGAAATGGGAAAATTCAAAGTAGATATTTTGGCCATTTCAGAAACAAAGAAAAACGGACAAGGAATAGAAAATATAGGACCGAATCCTATTTTAATCTTCTCAGGAGTAGATGTCAAAGATAGAGATTGAGCCCGAGTGGGTCTCCTAGTGCATAAAAGACATGAAAAACTACTAGAAAGTTGGACATTTATAAGGCCACGGCAATTAGAAGTAAATATTAAACCAAAAGGACAAGAAAAATAAAATTATTAATAGCTTATTGACCAAACGAAGACGCAACTAAAGAAGAAAAAGATATCTTCGAAAACCATTAACAAATAGCTGCAGAGAATCTTAAACCCAAACAATAATTAATGGTTTTATGAGATTTAAACGCTAGAGTAGGCAACAATGTAGAAACGGCAGGAGGAGAAACAGGTAAAGAAGGAGAGACAATAACTTCTCCAAATGGAGAGAGACTAATAGATTTTTGCCTAAAGAATAACATGAAAATAGCCATCACCTTTTTTCCTCATAAAGATATCCACAAATATACAAGAGTAAGTGAAGACAGGTGTGAAAAGTCAATGATAGACTACATAATAGTCAATACGAAGGAGCCACAGTGGAGTGAAGTCAAAGGCGAAATAGGACAATAAATGACAACGCCACTATATCAGTGGAGTTGTCACTTGTTGCCATATTTCACCTACATAATAGTTAGCAGCTCCCTTTTTTACACTACATTGGATGCACGAGTAAACAGAGCAGCAGAAATATTTAGTGATCATCATTTAGTGATTGCCAAAATGCGATTACTCAGTGAAGGAAACAAACAGAAAAGAAAAGACAAGAACGCTACTAAACTCAAAATAGAGGAACTAAATATGCCAGTAGTAAAACAGTTATACCAATCTTGGATAAAAAGACAGATGGATCTAAATGATAGCACAATAGATGAAAAGTGGCAGATGTATAAAGAAACACTCCTTAGTTGTACTGAAGAGGTCTGTGTTAGGAAACAAATTAAAGGAGATAGGAAAAGAACAGCATGGTGGAATGATAATGTCAAGACTAAGATCAAAGAAAAGAAGGATGCCTGGAAAAAATACTTGCAAACAAAGAGACCAGAGGATAGGATAGATTACGTGAATAAAAGAACTATCGCCAAAGAGGAAGTTAGGAAAGCAAAACAGGAACAATAGTAAGAGTTTGGACAAAGACTTCAAGAAAGCTATCAAGGAAATCAAAAGTTGTTCTGGGGGGGGGAGGGGGGGGGCAATGAAGAGCATGAGAAAAACGAAAGCATGCCCAAGACGACAAATTAAGAATGCCAAAGGAGAAATAATGAAAGAAGACAGCGAAATCATGACAACATGGAGAAAGCATTTTCACCAATTACATAATCCCTCCTGAACGTATGAAACAAGAGGTAAATATCAATTAGTAAGAATAACAAGTAATTCAGATGAGACAGCTGAAAATGTAGATATATCAATGGAAGAAATCCAAACAGCTATAAGAAAAGTGAAATGAGGAAAAGCCCCAGGAGTAGATCAAGTTTATCCAGAAATGATTAAAAACCAAGGAAGAGAGGCAGAGAAACTATTACATGCAGTATGCCAACAAGCATGGAAGTCTAAACAGGTGCCAGACGACTGGAAAAAGGGAACGGTAATACCAATACATAAGAAAGGATTAACAATGAAATGCTCAAAATATAAAGGTATATCACTACTTAGCGTTCTGGCAAAAAAGTATATGTCAGGTTACTGGAAATGAGACAAGGAAAAGAGTAGAGAATCAGATTGAAGAGCATCAGCGTAGATTTAGAGCAGGAAGAAGTTTACAAGATCACATATTTACAATTAAACAAATAATAGAAAAATTCCTTGAGAGAAATATTGACTTGCATCTGTGTTTTATTGACTTAAAAATGACATTTGACACAGTGAGGAGGGACGAACTATGTATCAATGCTTTCATTTGTCGATTATTTGGTTGTGTTTGGAAAATCAGAAAGTGACCTTCAGTCGAATATCAACATCATGAAAAATGAACTAAATAAAAGAGGAATGAGAGTAAATGCAAAGGAAACTAAAACAATGCTAGTAACTAGGGAAGCTAAAACGCAAAATCTTAAATTGGGCAGGGAGAATTTAGAACAAGTTCAAAACTACAATTACCTAGGAGTTATGATTAACTCAGAGGGAAAACTAAGAGAAGAAATCAGCCAGATAATCAAAAAGGCAAGTATAATATATAACCATCTAGGAAAGGCATGTGTAGGTAAGCAAGAACTGTCAACAAAAACCAAAATGGCAGTATACAATACAGTTTATTGTCTTACTCTCCTCTATGGCAGCGAAACCTGGACCTTAGACAATAGAGAATACAGTAGAGTACAGGCAGCTTAAATGAAATATCTAAGAAGAGTAGTAGGGAAAACTAAAAGAAACAAAATCAGAAACACAACAATAAGAGATCAAACCAAAGCAGATGACATAAAAACTAAGATAGAAACAAATCAATTGAGATAGTTTGGGCATGTAAACAGAATGAATGACAATAGAATAGCTAAATCAGTATACAGTGCTAAAACCCAAGGTATAATACCGAAAGGCAGACCTCAAAGAAAATTGGAAGAAGATCTAAAAGAGGCATTGAAGCGTAGAAATGTACCTTTTTGGAAGGAAACAGAAAATGCCAGGACAGGGCATCCTGGAGAAAGATCATCTCGAGCATTTTAACCCATACACCGAAAGGTAGAACGGAAACTGATACAGAAAGAAAGAAATAATATTTTTGGAACATCAAGGTGTGTAAATGACAATTATGTCAGCAAAGAACAAAGTACCATTGTCAACTCCTCTTTTTATGTTGTATGCAAATTGGTATGGGTCAAGGTGAGGTTCACGCAGAGAGAGCAAAGGGCTCTTTAGAAGTAAAGATATTCTATCAATCCAAAGGTTTGGCTATTAGGTTCCTTTATCTCGGGTATACGTGCTTACCCCTGTACCGACGCTAGCCAGTCCTGCTCTCCATGAGTCTCCTGCTGCCTTGCAGGCGGGTATTGGAAGACAAAGAGTTAACGAAGTTAACCAAGAAAGAAAATCACAACCTGCTGCCTTGCGTGTGAGTCTTGGCAGACCAAAGGGTAAGGGAGATAACGCCGGTGGAAAATCACAAATAAAGCCCGTTAGGGGTCACAGGGTGGCAGCCTCACGCACCATGTAGTTACAGTACAGTAAGCTAATCACCTGCATAGCCAAAACCAACCGATTCAAAGAAACAAAGATATGACACTTAAACCGACCTTAATATAACATCAACATTCATGATGGATTGACAAGAATATTCAGATTTAGAGAGTCTAAATGAGACGTATGTGAGACATATTCATTTCTCTTCTAGAAAAATATGAACATTATGGAGAGAATCAATTTTATGTTCTCACAAAACAAGAATCCTATGCTAGGTTCAAATTTATCTGATATTATTTTTACCAGCTGTTTATGACATTGCAGTCACTACCATATTATGACAGGGCATGTACACACATTAATGTCAGTGCCGAGATGCAAAGTCTTAGCTTTCATGTGTTCAGCGTTTGAAAGCAGCAATTTCTATCGCTTCTAGATTTTGTTGAATATTAACTCACTTATGAAGTGTTTGTCATAATGTTTATATCATTGGATATATAATGACTCGCAATTTATTTATCTGTGAAATTTTGAAGGATTTTGAACTATTGATAATGAAGTTTTTAACTATTGATAATGAAGTTTTTAACTATTGATAATGAAGTTTTAACTATTGATAATGAAGTTTTAAATATTGATAATGAAATTTTAACTATTAACAATGAAGTTTTAACTATTGACAATCAAGTTTTAACTTTTGATTATGAAATTTTACAAGAATTTCCGTTGGGTATCGTATATCTCAGGAAGTTTTAAAAGCCATTTTACATGTTCACATTTCAACCTATTTTTGACAGTATGAACAATGACAGCCTACACTGGTTATGCTATGTATTCACTACCTCCTGGACCTTACCAACAAGTGTCGCCGAATTCAATTCTATCTTGCAGCTAGTTTACAACAATTAAACAAATAAAACCTCACTGTCGAGGCGGAAGACAACAACACATAAAAACAAACGTAAGAAATATAAGATAAAAGGAACCGTGAAAATATCATTACGCCATCTGAAAGGGAAGTAACTCCATGAAAATATCATTACACCATCTGAAAGGGAAGTAACTGATGACGCTAACACAATCATTCCATGCGCCGATACTACAACCCATAACCTGTACTGTCATTCAAACACCACTAGACCAAATTAATGGAGTAAACACGAATAATTTGATGTGTGTTCCAATTGTAAAACAACCTTGTTTAAAATGTGCAGGTAAGGGGGACTCGGTAGTCCAGAAGGAAGGTGTCGACCCTCTCAATCAAAGGGTAATGGGTTCGAGCCAACGGTTGAAACATTTTCTCGAACATTTTCAAGCAAAATCTACCCCTCGCCCACCCCACTCCCCACCCCCATCCCCCTGGTCCAGGTAGGTGGATCGACACCTAGTCCCATTGGAGACGGATGTTAAATAGGAGGTCATGGGTATAGATACCAACACCCTGTGCACGTTAAAGATCCCTTGGTTGTTTACAGGACAGTTCGGGCAAAATTTCAAATCATACCAATAATGTCGGGATCACCTTAGTTCTGGATGAGTAACGCAAATCAAATCAGATCAAAATCTTAATACAAGGTCTGTATGAAATGAGACATCAGTCATCTACCATCTTATCGTTGACAATGACCGAAACCCTTTTTATTGTCTAATCATGACTCCCTTCAAATTCAAACGCATTGATTAATGAAATCGTTCCAATCGGATACAATCATCTGGAGTAAAACGCTCAAGTAGTGGGATATTAATAATCTTTATACTTTCAATATTACAGCTGAAACTTCAAACACGTTCTCATCCTTCGAGACTCAAAAATTCACTATTCAACAAGAACAACTGACGTATCTGAGCATCACCACTATCTAGTGATACCCTATCTAAACACAGAACTTGTCGGCAAGCGTATTCCTTTACGAATTGGGCATTGGTTTTTTTTTCTTCTCAAGGAAGAGTTGATGAACGCTGGGAATTATATTATTTTTTCCTTGGTGAGTTCAACATCCACGTCGACGACCATGACAGCAACCAACTTCATGGATTCAATCAAACAATTGAACTTTACACTGAAGGTTTGTGAACTCATCCATGAAAAAGGTCACATTCTAGAGCTAATAATCAACCAGTAAGATGTGCAATACTAATATAGATACTCGTGTGCCCAGACCATTTTTCGGACCTCCAAAAGCGTATTTATCACCCTGGCTCCTTCAAAGTTCCTTTACATGAAGATGTGTTTTAAATATCGCAAATCTAAATGTATCTGCCACAACAGAATAGTGCATCACCCAATTTGTCGAGAATGAAAACACTGTTTCTAGCAAGATGGTGATTTCGGATAAAAAAAAAACACTTTTAGAAGTTATTGAAAAGCATTTACCGTTGAAAAAAAAACGATTACTCTTCGAAAAAATACCAGGTTGTTCAATGAAAAAAACATTTGAAAAATGAAACAAGAAAGACATGAAACCAAAAAAGAAGAAAACTGTAGCAGAACGAAGCTCGAGATGCACAAACAAATCTGCAATAAAGTAAAAATAATAAATAACACAAACAAAAGAAAGCACACATGAGAGAAAACACAACTGGAAACCAAAAGAAATTTTCAAAAACATAAATGGCCTTCTGCAAGACGATCGATGTGAAATTTACCTTCAAACACATGACGACAAAACCGAACTGTATGAACGTTTGAACCAATACTTCCTTATGAAAACAATAAACATCCATTCCGAGTTCGACCAACAACTGTCTTCACACAAAGTAGTTTACACTAAGCAAAATTTAACTTACTCTTCATTTGAGCTAGTAATAGAACACGATATTCAATTCATCGCAAGGTCACGTGCAAACAAATATTGTCAACTTGACAGCATACCGACGTGGGTGATAAAACAATTATCGCTGAGCTTGTTCCATCACTAGCATCGAATGTAGATTGCTCTTTAGAACAGTCTGACTGCACCATCATTCAAATATGCCCTCGTTATTTCATTACTGAAGAAGCCCTCGTTAGACAAAGACATACTGAAAAACTAGCACTAAATTCCAAATTTATATTTCGTCTAAATAATAATCTTAAGAGCCGTAACCAAAATAACTATGTCTGGGTGTAAGGACATTGCATGAAAACATGATGGTCGCCATTGTCTGGATGTAAGGACATTGCATGTAAACTTGATGGTTGTCATTGTCTGGGTGTAAGGACATTGCATGAAAACATGATGGTCGCCATTGTCTGGATGTAAGGACATTGCATGTAAACTTGATGGTTGTCATTGTCTGGGTGTAAGGACATTGCATGAAAACATGATAGTCGCCATTGTCTGGATGTAAGGATTCGCATGAAAACATGATAGTCGCCATTGTCTGATGTAAGGATTTCGCATGTAAACATGATGGTTGTCATTGCCTGGATGTAATGTCATTGCATGTAAACATGATTGTAGTCACTGTCTGGATGTAAGGATTTCGCATGTAAACATGATGGTCGTCATTGCCTGGATGTAAGGATTTCGCATGTAAACATGATGGTCGTCATTGTCTGGATGTAAGGATTTCGCATGTAAACATGATGGTCGTCATTGTCTGGATGTAATGTCATTGCATGTAAACATGATTGTAGTCACTGTCTGGATGTAAGGATTTCGCATGTAAACATGATGGTCGTCATTGCCTGGATGTAAGGATTTCGCATGTAAACATGATATTCGTCATTGCCTGGATCTAAGGATTTCGCATGTAAACATGATGGTCGTCATTGTCTGGATGTACTGTCATTGCATGTAAACATGATTGTCATTGTCACTGTCTGGATGTAAACATGGACATTGGATGTAAACATGATGGTCGTCATTGCCTGGATCTAAGGATTTCGCATGTAAACATGATGGTCGTCATTGCCTGGATGTAAGGATTTCGCATGTAAACATGATAGTCGTCATTGCCTGGATGTAAGGATTTCGCATGTAAACATGATGGTCGTCATTGCCTGGATGTAAGGATTTCGCATGTAAACATGATGGTCGTCATTGTCTGGATGTAAGGATTTCGCATGTAAACATGATGGTCGTCATTGCCTGGATGTAAGGATTTCGCATGTAAACATGATGGTCGTCATTGTCTGGATGTAATGTCATTGCATGTAAACATGATTGTAGTCACTGTTTGGATGTAAGGACATTGCATGTAAACATGATGGTCGTCATTGTCTGGATGTAAGGACATGGCATGTCAACTTGATGGTCGTCATTGTATGGATGTAAGGAGAGTGCATGTAAACTTGATGGTCGTCATTGTCTGGATGTAAGGACATTGCATGTAAACATGATGGTCGTCATTATCTGAATGTAAGGACATTGCATGTAAACATAATTGTAGTCATTGGCTTGATGCAAGGATTTTGCATGTAAACACGATTGTAGTCATTGGCTTGATGCAAGGATTTTGCATGTAAACACGATTGTAGTCATTGGCTTGATGCAAGGATTTTGCATGTAAACACGATTGTAGTCATTGGCTTGATGCAAGGATTTTGCATGTAAACACGATTGTAGTCATTGGCTTGATGCAAGGATTTTGCATGTAAACACGATTGTAGTCATTGGCTTGATGCATGGATTTTGCATGTAAACATGATTGTAGTCACTGGCTTGATGCAAGGATTTTGCATGTAAAGACGATTGTAGTCACTGGCTTGATGCAAGGATTTTGCATGTAAAGACGATTGTAGTCACTGGCTTGATGCAACGATTTTGGATGTAAACATGATTGTAGTTACTCTCTAGATGTAACGACGTTGCATGTAAACGTGATTGCAGTCATTGTCTTGATGTAAGGATGTTGGATGTAAACGTGATTGCAGTCATTGTCTGGATGTAAAGGATGTTGCATGTAATTTGTCTGGATGTGATTGCATGTAAACGTGATTGCAGTCATTGTCTGGATGTAAAGTGATGTTGTATGTAAACGTGATTGCATTCATTGTCTGGATGTAAGGATGTTGCATGTAAACACGATTGCAGTCATTGTTTGGATGTAAGGGTGTTGCATGTAAACGTGATTGTAGTCATTGTCTTGATGTAAGGATGTTGCATGTAAACGTGATTGCATTCACTGTCTGGATGTAAGGGTGTTGTATGTAAACGTGATTGCATTCATTGTCTGGATGTAAGGATGTTGCATGTAAACGTGATTGCATTCATTGTCTGGATGTAAGGATGTTGCATGTAAACGTGATTGCATTCATTGTCTGGATGTAAGGGTGTTGTATGTAAACGTGATTGCAGTCATTGTCTGGATGTAAGGATGTTGCATGTAAACGTGATTGCAGTCATTGTCTGAATGTAAGGATGTTGCATGTAAATGTGATTGCAGTCATTGTCTGAATGTAAGGATGTTAGATGTAAACACGATTGCAGTCATTGTTTGAACGTAAATAGGCTGCATGTAAACGTGATTGCAATCACTGTCTGGCTGTAAGGATGTTGCATGTCAACGTGATTGCAGTCACTATCTGGATGTAATGATGTTGCATGTAAACAGATTGCAGTCATTGTTTGAATGTAAATAGGTTGCATGTAAACGTGATTGCAGTCACTGTCTTGACCTAAGGATGTTGCATATCAGCGTGATTGTAGTCACTCTTTGGATGTAAAGATGCTGCATGTAAACACGATAGTAGTCACTGTCTTGATGTTAAGATATTACATGTAAACACGATTGTAGTCACTGTCTGAATGTAAGAATGTTACATGTAAACTTCAGTGTAGTCACAGTCTGGATGTAAGGAAGTTGCATGTACACGTGATTGTAGTCACAGTCTTGATATCAGGACGTTGCATATAAACATGCTTGTAGTTACAGTCTGGATGTAAGGACGTTGCATGTATACAAGATGGCAGTCACTGTCTGGATGTAAGGACGTTGCATGGAAACATGATTGTAGTCACAGTCTGGATATAAGGATGTTACATTTAAATAACATTATAGTCACGGTTTGGATGTAAGCACATTGCATATAAACACGATTGTAGTCATTGTTTGAATGTAAGGACGTTGCTTGTAATTACGATTACTCATTGTCTGGGTGTAAGTACGTTGCATGTAAACACGATTACAGTCATTATCTGGATATAAGGACGTTGAATGTAAACATGATTGCAGTCATTGACTCGATGTAAGGACACGGCATGTAAACACGATTGCAGTCACTGTTTGGATGTAAGGACGTTGTATGTAAACATGAATGTAGTCATTGTCTGGATGTAAGGATTTGCATGTGTACGTGATTGCAGTCATTGTCTGGATGTAAGGATGTTGGATGTAAACGTGATTGCACTCATTGTCTGGATGTAAGTATGTTGCATGTAAACGTGATTGCAGTCATTGTCTGTATGTAAGGATGCTGCACGTAAACACGAATGCAGTCATTGTCTGGATGTAAGAACGTTGCATGTAAATACGATTGCAGTCAATGTTTAGATGTAAGGACGTTGTATGTAAATCCGATTACAGGTATTGTCCTGATGTAAGGACGTTGCATGTAAAGACAAGTACATTCATTGTCTGTATGTAAGGACATTACACGTAAACACGATTGCAGTAATTGTCTGAATGTAAAGACGTTGCATGTAAACACGATTGCAGGCACTGTCTTGATGTAAAGAAGTTGCATGTAAACGTGATTACAGTCATTGTCTGGATGTAAGGACATTGCATGTAAACACGATTGCAGTAAATGTAAGGACATTTAAATTGCAGTCACTTTCTGATATAAGGACATTGCATTTAAACACGATTGCAGTCATTGTCTGGATATAAGGACGTTGCATGTAAACGAGATGACACTCACTGTCTGGATGTAAGGACATTGTATGTAAACGTGATTGTAGTCACTCTCTGAATGTAAGGACATTACATGTCAACATGATTATATTCACTATCTGGATGTATGGTCATTGCATGTAAACACAATTGCAGTCACTGTCTGGATGTAAGGACATTGCATGTAAACACAATTGTAGTCACTGTCTGGATGTAAGGACGTTGTATGTAAACATGATTGTAGTCACCGTCTGGATGTAAGGACGTTGTATGTAAACATGATTGTATTCACCGTTTGGATGTATGGACATTGCATGTAAACACAATTGCAGTCACTGTCTGGATGTAAGGACATTGCATGTAAACACAATTGTAGTCACTGTCTGGATGTAAGGACATTGCATGTAAACACAATTGTATTCACCGTTTGGATGTAAGGACGTTGTATGTAAACATGATTGTATTCACCGTTTGGATGTAAGGACGTTGTATGTAAACATGATTGTATTCACCGTTTCGATGTAGGACGTTGGACGTTGTATGTAAACATGATTGTATTCACCGTTTCGATGTAAGGACGTTGTATGTAAACATGATTGTGGTCACCGTCAGGATGTAAGGATGTTGTATGTAAACATGATGATCGTATGTCACACGATTGTCTGGATGTAAGAACGTTGTATGTAAACACGATTGTAGTCACTGTCTGGATGTAGAGACGTTGTATGTAAACATGATTGTAGTCACTGTCTGGATGTAGAGACGTTGTATGTAAACACGATTGTAGTCACTGTCTGGATGTAGAGACGTTGTATGTAAACACGATTGTAGTCACTGTCTGGATGTAGAGACGTTGTATGTAAACATGATTGTAGTCACTGTCTGGATGTAGAGACGTTGTATGTAAAGATGATTGTAGTCATTGTCTGAATGTAAGGACGTTGTATGTAAACACGATTGTAGTCACTGTCTGAATGTAAGGACGTTGCATGTAAACACGATTACAGTATCTGTATGGATGTCAGGACATTGCATGTCAACACGATTGCAGTCATTGTCTGGATGTAACGACGTTGCCTGTAATATTATGGCAGTCACTGTATGGATGTAAGGATGTTTGATGTAAACACGATTGCAATCGCAGTCTGGATGTAAGGACGCTGCATGTAAACGCAATTACAGTCATTGTCTGGATGTAAGGACATTGCATGTAAACACTATTACAGTCACAGTCTGGATGTAAGAATGTTTCATGTAAACACGATTGCAGTTACATTCTGGATGTAAAGACGCTGCATGTAAACATGATTACAGTCACAGTCTGTATGTAAGGACGTTGCATGTAAACACGATCGCAGTCACAGTCTGGATGTAAGGACGTTTCATGTAAACACGATTGCAGTCATTGTCTGAATGTAACGACATTGCATGTAAACATAGTGACAGTCATTGTTTGGATGTAAGGACATTGTATGTAAACACGATTGCAGGCATTCTCTAGATGTAGGGACGTTGCATGTAAACACAAATGCAGTCACTATATGGATGTAAGGACGTTTCATGTAAACACGATTGAAGTCACTGTCTGAATGTAAGGACATTGCATGTAAACACGATTACAGTCATTGTTTGAATATAAAATATTGCATGTAAACGTGATGACAGTCATTGTCTGGATGTAAGGACATTGCATGTCAACACGATTCCAGTCATTCTCTGGATGTAAAGACGTTGCAGTAAACACGACAGTCACTGGCTGGATGTAAAGATGTTGCATGTAAACACGATGGCAGTCACTGTCTGAATGTAAGGACGTTGCATGTAAACACGATTGCAATCACTGGCTGTATTTAAGAACGATGCATGTAAACACGATTGCAGTCACTGGCTGGATGTAAAGACGTTGCAAGTAAACACGATTGCAGTCAATGTTTGGATGTAAGAATGTTGCATGTAAACACGATTGCTGTCGCGGGTAGGATGTAAGGACAATGTATCTAAACGTGATGGCAGTCACTGTCTGAATGTAAGGACATTACATGTAAACGTGATAGCAGTCACTGTCTGGATGTAAAGACATTGCATGTAAACGTAATGGAAGTCACTGTCTGGATGTAAAGACATTGCATGTAAACGTGATGGTAGTCATTGTCTGCATCTAAAGACGTTGCATGTAAACGTGATGGAAGTCACTGTCTGCATCTAAAGACATTGAATGTAAACGTGATGGTAGTCACTGTCTGCATCTAAAGACGTTGCATGTAAACGTGATGGTAGTCACTGTCTGCATCTAAAGACGTTGCATGTAAACGTGATGGTAGTCACTGTCTGCATCTAAAGACGTTGCATGTAAACGTGATGGTAGTCACTGTCTGCATTTAAGGACGTTGCATGTAAACGTGATGGTAGTCACTGTCTGCATCTAAAGACGTTGCATGTAAACGTGATCGTAGTCATTGTCTGCATCTAAAGACGTTGCATGTAAACGTGATCGTAGTCATTGTCTGCATCTAAAGACATTGCATGTAAACGTGATGGTAGTCACTGTCTGCATCTAAAGACGTTGCATGTAAACGTGATCGTAGTCATTGTCTGCATCTAAAGACGTTGCATGTAAACGTGATCGTAGTCATTGTCTGCATCTAAAGACATTGCATGTAAACGTGATGGTAGTCACTGTCTGCATCTAAAGACGTTGCATGTAAACGTGATCGTAGTCATTGTCTGCATCTAAAAACGTTGCATGTAAACGTGATGGAAGTCACTGTCTGGATGTAAGGACGTTGCATGTAAACGTGATGGTAGTCATTGTCTGCATCTAAAGACGTTGCATGTAAACGTGATGGTAGTCATTGTCTGCATCTAAAGACGTTGCATGTAAACGTGATGGTAGTCATTGTCTGCATCTAAAAACGTTGCATGTAAACGTGATGGAAGTCACTGTCTGGATGTAAAGACATTGCATGTAAAGGTGATGGAAGTCGCTGTCTGGATTAAGGTGGTTGCATGTAAACGTGATGGAAGTCACTGTCTGGATTAAGGTGGTTGCATGTAAACGTGATGGAAGTCACTGTCTGGATTAAGGTGGTTGCATGTAAACGTGATGATGTCTGGAAGTGGTTGTGGAAACGTGATGGAAGTTAAAGGTGGTTGCATGTAAACGTGATGGAAGTGCCTGTCTACATGTAAGGTGGGTGCATGTAACCGTGATGGAAGTGCCTGTCTGGATGTAAGGTGGTTCCATGTAAACGGGATGGAAGTCATTGTCTGGGTGTAAGCTGGTTGCATGTAAACGTGATTGAAGTCACTGTCTGGGTGTAAGCTGGTTGCATGTAAATGTGATGGAAGTCACTGTCTGGGTGTAAGCTCGTTGTAAATGTAAACGTGATTGAAGTAAACTGTCTGGGTGTAAGCTGGTTGCATGTAAACGTGATGGAAGTCACTGTCTGGGTGTAAGCTGGTTGCATGTAAACGTGATTGAAGTCACTGTCTGGGTGTAAGCTGGTTGCATGTAAACGTGATGGAAGTCACTGTCTGGGTGTAAGCTGGTTGCATGTAAACGTGATTGAAGTCACTGTCTGGATGTAAGCTGGTTGCATGTAAACGTGATGGCAGTCACTGTCTGGATGTGTAAAACGTGATGTCAGTCGCTGTCTAGATGTAAACGTGATTGAAGTCACTGTCTGGATGTAAGATGGTTGCATGTAAACGAGATGGAAATCACTGTCTGGATGTAAGACGTTGCATCTAAACATGGTTGTAGTCAATGTCTGGATATAAGGACGTTGCATGTCAACATGATTGTAGTCATAGTCTGAATGTAAGGAACGTTGCATGTAGACACGATTGTAGTCACTGTCTGGATGTAAGGACGTTACATGTAAACACGATTACGGTCACTCTCTAAATGTAAGGATGTTGCATGTAAACACGATTGTAGTCACTGTCTATATGTAAGGATGTTGCATAAACACGATTAAACACTGATTGGGTTCACTGTGTGGATATAAGAACGTTGCATATAAACACGATTGCATTCACTGTCTAGATGTATGGACATTGCATGTAAACATGATTGCAGTTAGTGCCTGAGATTTAAGGACGTTGCATGTTAACACGATTGCAGTTCACTGTCTGGATGTAAAGACGTTGCACATAAAGATGATTACAGTCATTGTAGGGATGTAAGGACGTTGCATGTCAACATGATTGTAGTTATGGCATTGTCTGGATGTAAGTAAGTTACTTGTAAACATTATTGCAGTCATTATCTGGATGTAAGGACGTTGCATGTAAACACGATTATAGTCATTGTCTGGATGTAAGCACATTGCATGTAAACACAATTACAGTCATTGTCTGGATGTAAGCACATTGCATGTAAACGTAATTACAGTCATTGTTTCGATGTAAAGACATTGCATGTAAACACGATTGCAGTCAGGGTCTGGATGTAAAGACGTTGCATGTAAACGTAATTACAGCCATTGTCTGGATGTAAGGACATTGCATGTAAACACGATTGTAGTCACTCCTAAACCTAAGGACATTGCATGTAAACACGATTGCAGTCCCTCCCTGAACCTAAGGACCTTGCATGTAAACACGATTGCACTCGCTCCCTGAACCTAGGGACATTGCATGTAAACACGATTACAATCACTGTCTAAATGTAAGGATATTGCATGTAAACACGAATGTAGTCACTGTCTGGATGTAAAGACGTTGCATGTAAACGTGATGAAAATCACTGTCTGGATTAAGGTGGTTGCATGTAAACGTGATGGAAGTCACTGTTTGGATGTGAGGTGGTTGCATGTAAACGTGATGAAAGTCACTGTCTGGAATAAGGTGGTTGCATGTAAACGTGATGGAAGTCACTGTCTGGATTAAGGTGGTTGCATGTAAACGTGATGGAAGTCACTTTCTGGATGTAAGGACGTTGCATTTAAACGTGATGGAAGTCACTGTCCGGATGTAATGTGGTTGCATGTAAACGTGATGGAAGTCACTGTCTGGATGTAAGATGGTTGCATGTAAACGAGATGGAAGTCACTGTCTGGATGTAAGGTGGTTGCATGTAAACACGATTACAGTCATTGTCTGGATATAAGGACGTTGCATGTAAACACGATTGTAGTCATTGTATGGATATAAGGATGTTGCATGTAAACACAATTGTAGTCACTGTCTGGATATAAGGACATTGCATGCAAACGCGATTGTAGTCACTGTCTGGATATAAGGACATTGCATGTAAACATAATTGTAGTCACTGCCTGAATGTAAGAACATTGCATCTAAACACGATTGTAGTCACTGCCTGAATGTAAGAACATTGCATGTAAACATGATTGTAGTCACCATCTGGATGTAAGGACATTGCATGTAAACACGATTGCAGTCACTGTCTGGATGTAAGGACGTTGTTTGTAAACGTGAGTGCAGTCATTGTCTGGATGTCAGGACGTTGCATCTAAACACAATTACAGTCACTGTCTGCATGTAAGGACGTTGCAGGTAAACACGATTACAGTCACTCTCTAAATGTAAGGATGTTACATGTAAACACGATTGTGTTCACTGTGTAGATGTAAGGACATTGCATGTAAACACGATTGGATTCGCTGTCTGGATATAGGGACGTTGCATATAAACATGATTGCATTCACTGTCTAGATGTATGGACATTGCATGTAAACACGATTGCAGTCTCTGCCTGGATTTAAGGACGTTGCATGTAAACACGATTGCAGTCACTGCCTGGATATAAGAACGTTGCATGTAAACACGATTGCAGTCACTGCCTGGATTTAAGGACGTTGCATGTAAACACGATTGCAGTCTCTGCCTGGATTTAAGGACGTTGCATGTAAACACGATTGCAGTCACTGTCTGGATGTAAGGACGTTCCATGTAAACACGATTGCAGTTACTGTCTGGATGTAAGGACGTTGCATGTAAACACGATTGCAGTTACTGTCTGGATGTAAGGACGTTGCATGTAAACACGATTGCAGTTACTGTCTGGATGTAAGGACGTTGCATGTAAACACGATTGCAGTTACTGTCTGGATGTAAGGACGTTGCATGTAAACACGATTGCAGTTACTGCCTGGATGTAAGGACGTTCCATGTAAACACGATTGCAGTCACTGTCTGGATGTACGGACGTTCCATGTAAACACGATCGCAGTTACTGTCTGGATGTAAGGACGTTGCATGTAAACGTAATTACAGTCATTGTTTCGATGTAAACACATTGCATGTATACACGATTGCACTCAGGGTCTGGATGTAAAGACGTTGCATGTAAATGTAATTACAGTCATTGTCTGGATGTAAGGACATTGCATGTAAACACGATTGCAGTCACTCCCTTAACCTAAGGACATTGCACGTAAACACGATTGCAGTCACTGCCTTGATGTAAAGAAGTTGCATGTAAACGTAATTACAGTCATTGTCTGGATGTAAGGACATTGCATGTAAACACGATTGCAGTCACTCCCTGAACGTAAGGACATTGCATGTAAACACGATTGCAGTCACTCCTGAACCTAAGGAATTTGCATGTAAACACGATTGTAGTCACTCCCTGAACCTAAGGACATTGCTTGTTAACACGATTGCAGTCACTCTCTGAATGTAAGGATGTTGCATGTAAACATGAATGTAGTCATTGTCTGGATGTAAGGACGTTGCATGTCAACACGATTGCAGTCATTGTCTGGATGTAAGGACATTGCATGTAAACGTGATTACAGTCATTGTCTGAATATGAGGACATTTCCTGTAAACGCGGTTGTAGTCACTCTATGAATGTAAGAGCGTCGCATGTAAACGTGATTGTAGTCACTGTTTGGATGTAAGGACGTTGCATGTTAACACGATTACACTGACTGTCTGGATGTAAGGACGTTCCATGTAACCACGATTATAGTCACTGTCTGGCTGTAAGGACATCGCGTGTAAACACGATTCCAGTGACTGTCTTGATGTAAGGACATTGCATGTAAACACGATTGTAGTCGATGTCTGGATGTAATGACATTGCATGTAGACATGATTGTAGTCACTGTCTGAATATAAGGATATTACATGTAAACATTGCAGTCAATGTCTAAATGTCAGGTCATTACATGTAAACATTGCAGTCAATGTCTAAATGTCAGGTCAGTACATGTAAACATTGCACTCAATGTCTAAATGTCAGGTCATTGCATGCAAACATTGAAGTCACTGTCAAAATTTAAGGTCATTACATATAAACACTGCAGTTACTGCATAAATGTAAGGTCATTACATGTAAATATTGCAGTTACTGCCAACATCAAAGATCATTATATGTAAACAGTAGAGTCACTGCCAACATTTGCATGTAGACACGATTGTTGTCACTGTTTAAATGTAAAGTCATCACACGTAAACATTGTAGTCAATGTCTAAATGTAAGGTCATTACATGTAAACATTGTAATCACTGCCAAAATTCGAGATCATTGCATTTAGCATGATTGTCGCCATCGCCAAAAAGTAGGTACATTGCAAGTCACCATCAACACGATTGTTGTCACTGTTTTACGCGTAAGGACATTACATGTAAACACGATTGTAGTCAGTGTTTACATGTAAGGATATTACATGTAAACATGATTGTAGTCACTGTTTACATGTACGGATATTCCAAGTAAACACGATTGTAGTAACTGTCTAAATGTAAGGTTATTACATGTAAACACGATTGTAGTAACTGTCTAAATGTAAGGTTATTACATGTAAACACGATTGTAGTAACTGTCTAAATGTAAGGTTATTACATGTAAACACGATTGTAGTCACTATATAAATGTCAGGTTATTACAAGTAAACACGATTGTACTCACTATCTAAATGTAAGGTCATTACCTGTAAACACGATTGTAGTCACTTTCTAACTGTAAGGTTGTTACAAGTAAACACGATTGTAGTCACTATCTAAATGTAAGTTATCTATCTAAATGTAAGGTTATTACAAGTAAACACGATTGTAGTCATTATCTAAATGTAAGGTTATTACAAGTAAACACGATTGTAGTCATTTTCTAAATGTAAGTTATTACAAGTAAACACGATTGTAGTCACTTTTAAATGTTACAAGTAAACACGATTGTAGTCTTTTTCTAAATGTCAGGTTATTACAAGTAAACACGATTGTAGTCACTTTCTAAATGTAAGTTATTACAAGTAAACACGTTTGTAGTCACTATCTAAATGTAAGGTCATTACAAGTAAACACGATTGTAGTCACTATCTAAATGTAAGGTTATTACAAGTAAACACGATTATAGTCACATTCTAAATGTAAGAACATTACAAGTAAACACGATTGTAGTCACTATCTAAATGTAAGGTTATTACAAGTAAACACGATTGTAGTCATTTTCTAAATGTAAGTTATTACAAGTAAACACGATTGTAGTCACAATCTAAATGTAAGTTATTACAAGTAAACACGATTGTAGTCTTTTCTAAATGTAAGAACATTACAAGTAAACACGATTGTAGTCACTTTCTCAATGTAAGTTATTACAAGTAAACACGATTGTAGTCACTTTCTAAATGTAAGTTATTACAAGTAAACACGATTGTAGTCACTTTCTAAATGTAAGGTTATTACAAGTAAACACGATTGTAGTCACTTTCTAAATGTAAGTTATTACAAGTAAACACGATTTTAGTCACTTTCTAAATGTAAGTTATTACAAGTAAACACAATTGTAGTCAATATCTAAATGTAAGGTTATTACAAGTAAACACGATTGTAGTAACTGTCTAAATGTAAGGTCATTACAAGTAAACACGATTGTAGTCACTATCTAAATGTAATAATACGAAGGAGCCACAGTGGAGTGAAGTCAAAGGCGAAATATGACAATAAATGACAACTCCACTAATAAACTCTCGCTCTCTCTCTCTCTCTCTCTCTCTCTCTCTCTCTCTCTCTCTCTCTCTCTCTCTCTCTCTCTCTCTCTCTCTCTCTCTCTCTCTCTCTCTCTCTCTCTCTCTCTCTCTCTCTCTCTCTCTCTCTCTCTCTCTCTCTCTCTCTCTCTCTCTCTCTCTCTCTCTCTCTCTCTCTCTCTCTCTCTCTCTCTCTCTCTCTCTCTCTCTCTCTCTCTCTCTCTCTCTCTCTCTCCCTCTCCCTCTCCCTCTCCCTCTCTCTCCCTCTCCCTCTCCCTCTCCCTCTCCTTCTCCTCTCCCTCTCCCTCTCTCCCTCTCCCTCTCCCTCTCCTTCTCCCTCTCTCTCTCTCTCTCTCTCTCTCTCTCTCTCTCTCTCTCTCTCTCTCTCTCTCTCTCTCTCTCTCTCTCTCTCTCTCTCTCTCTCTCTCTCTCTCTCTCTCTCTCTCTCTCTCTCTCTCTCTATCTCTCTCTCACTCTCTCTATATATATTTCTCTCATTCTCTCTATCTTCTTCTCACCTTTTATTACTTACTTATTTTCATATTTTTATTTCATTCTAGATCTTAACCTTCCATTCTCGCTCTTTTTTCACACCCCTCTGCTACGTTTCTTAACATCATTGTCTTTTTCTTTCTTTCTTTCTCCTTTATGTTTTTCTTCTGACATCACATTGTGTGATGCCCGAGGTATTATTTAGATCTAAATTCTAAATCTTTCTCTTTTGTTGTCTGACGAAGCGTTATACCCGAAACGTGACGTGTTTGTTCTGTCTTTATTAGTGGAGTTGTCACTTATTGTCATATTTCGCCTTATCTAAATGCAAGGTTATTACAAGTAAACATGATTAAAGTCACTATCTAAATGTAAGGTCATTACAAGTAAACACGATTGTAGTCACTATCTAAATGTAAGGTCATTACAAGTAAACACAATTGTAGTCACTCTCTAAACGTAACGTCCTTACATGTAAACACGATTGTAGTCACTATCTAAATGTGAGATTATTACAAGTAAACACGATTGTAGTCACTTTCTAAATGTAAGAACATTACAAGTAAACACGATTGTAGTCACTTTCTAAATGTAAGAACATTACAAGTAAACACGATTGTAGTAACTGTCTAAATGTAAGGTTATTACAAGTAAACACGATTGTAGTCACTATCTAAATGTAATGTACTTACATGTGAACACGATTGTCGTCACTGTCTAAATGTAAGGGCATTACATGTAAACACGATTGTAGTCACTATTTAAATGTAAGGTCATTACATGTAAACACAATTGTAGTCACTGTCTAAATGTAAGGTCATTACATGTCAACACGATTGTAGCCACTATTTAAATGTAAGGTTATTACATGTAAAGACGATTGGAGTCACTGTCTAAATGTAAGGTCATTACATCTAAATACGATTGTAGTCGCTTTCTAATTTTAAAATCATTACATGTAAATACGATTGTAGTCACTGTCTATGTGTGAGGTCATTACATTTAAATATTGTAGTCACTGCCAAAATGTGAGGTCATTACATGTAAACACTGTAGTCACTGCCAAAATGTGAGGTCATTACATGTAAACATTGTAATGTTGCCGAAATTCAAGATCATTGCAAGTTGCCAAGATAGTCGCAACAGTCTAAATGTAATGACATTGCATGTAAACATTGTAGTCACTGTCTAAATGTAAGGTCATTACATGTACACATTGTAATCACTGCCAAAGTGTGAGGTCATTACATGTAAACATTGTAGTCACTGCCAAATGTGACGTCATTACATGTAAACATTGTAATCGTTGCCAAAATTCAAGATCATTGCATGTAGACAAGATTGTCGCGACAGTCTAAATGTAAGGATATTGCATGTAACCATTGTAGTCCCTGTCTAAATGTAAGGTCATGACATGTAAACATTGTACTTACTGCCAAAATGTGACGTCATTGCTTGTAGATATTGTAGTCCATTGTCGAAATTCGAGATCATTGAATGAAGACATAATTGTTGCGGTTGTATAAATGTAAGGACATTGCATGTAAACACGATTGTAGTCAATGTCTAAATGTAAGGTCATTACATGTAAACATTGTATTCACTGTCTAAATGTAAGGTCATTTTATGTAAACATTGTAATCACTGCCAAAATGTGAGGTCATTGCATGTAAACATTTTAGTCACAGTCTGTCTAGATGTAAGGCCTCTGCATGTAAACAGTTTGGTCGCTTTCAAATTGTAACAGCATTGCATGTAAACATTGTAGTCACATTCAAATTGTAACAAGATCGAATGCAAACATTGTAGTCAGAGCCGAAATGAAAGAACATTCGCGTGGCAGAGATTGTAGTCTTTGCTGAACTGTAAGCGTACAGACGTTCTCATCAGTGATGTAATGTAAGGATATTGCATATAGACGTTGTCATCAGTGCTGTAAAGTAAGGACATTGCGTGTAAATGTTATCATCAGTGTTGACATGTAAGGACATTGCGTGTAAATGTTAGCATCAGTGTTGACATGTAAGGTCTGTGCGTGTAAATGTTATCGTCAGTGTTGACATGTAAGGACATTGTGTGTAAATGTTATCATCAGTATTGACATGTAAGGACATTGCATGTAAATGTTATTGTCAGTGTTGACATGTAAGGACATTGCGTGTAAATGTTATTGCCAGTGTTGACATGTAAGGACATTGTGTTAATGTTATTGTCAGTGTTGACATGTAAGGATATTGCGTGTAAATGTTATGGTCATTGCTGAAATGCAAGGACATTGCGTGTTAATGTTATCGCTAGAACTGAAATGTAAGGTTATTGCAAGTGAATGTTATCATCAATGCTGAAATGTAAGGATATTGCACGTAAATGTTATCGTCAGTACTAAAATGTAAGGATATTGCATGTGAATGTTTTCATCAATGCTGAAAGGTAAGGATATTGCGCGTAAATGTTATCGTTAGTACTGAAATGTAAGGATGTTGCTTGTAAATGTTGTCGTCAGTGTTGAAATGTAAGGATATTACATGTAAATATTATCGTCAGTGTTGACATGTAAGGACATTGTGTTAATGTTATTGTCAGTGTTGACATGTAAGGATATTGCGTGTAAATGTTATCGTCACTACTGAAATGTAAGGATATTGCTTGTAAATGCTATCGTCACTGCTGAAATGTAAGGATATTGCGCGTGAATATTATCGTCAGTACTGAAATGTTAGTATTTTACGTGTAAATGTTATCGTGAGTGTTGAAATGTAAGGATTTTGCGTGTAAGTGTTATCGTCAGTACTGAAATGTAAGGATATTGCGTGTAAACGTTATCGTGAGTGTTGAAATATAAGGACATTGCGTGTAAATGTTGTCATCAAGGCTGAAATGTAAGGATATTGTATGTAAATGTAATCGTCAGTGCTGAAATGTAAGGATATTACATGTAAACATTGTCTCCAGTGCTAAAATGTAAGGATATTGCATGTAAACGTGGTCATCAGGTCTGAAATGTAAGGATATTGCATGGAAACGTTGTCGTCACTGCTGAAAAGTTGAAAAGTAAGGATATTGCATGGAAGCGTTGTCGTCAATGCTGAAAAGTAAGGATATTGCGTGTAAAACTTCTCTTCAGTGCTGAAATGTAAGGATATTGCATGGAAGCGTTGTCATCAATGCTAAAATGTAAGGATATTGCATGGAAGCGTTGTCGTCATTGCTGAAATGTAAGGATAGTGCATATAAACAATGTCATCAGGGCTGAAATGTAAGGATATTGCATGTAAGCGTTGCCGTCAGTGCTGAAAAGTAAGGATAATGCCTGTAAACGTTATTATCTGTGCTGAAATTTAAGGATATCGTGCGTAAACATTGTCATTAGTAGTGTCATTAAATCCAAATAATGTAGTCTGGGAAAATATGTGGTGTCATTAAATCCAAACAATGTAGTCAGGGATAATATGTAGTGTCATTAAATCCAAATAATGTAGCCTGGGAAAATATGTAGTGTCATTAAATCCAAATAATGTAGTCTGGGAAAATGTGTAGTGTCATTAAATCCCAATAATGCAGTCTGGGAAAATATGTAGTGTCATTAAATCCCAATAATGTAGCCTGGGAAAATATGTAGTGTCATTAAATCAAAATAATGTAGTCTAGGAAAATATGTAGTGTCATTAAATCCAAACAATGTAGTCTGGGAAAATATGTAGTGTCATTAAATCCAAATAATGTAGTCTGGGAAAATATGTAGTGTCATTAAATCGAAACAATGTAGTCAGGAAAATATGTAGTGTCATTAAATCCAAATAATGTAGTCTGGGAAAATATGTAGTGTCATTAAATCCAAATAATGTAGTCAGGGAAAATATGTAGTGTCATTAAATCCAAATAATGTAGTCAGGGAAAATATGTAGTGTCATTAAATCCAAATAATGTAGTCTGGGAAAATATGTAGTGTCATTAAATCCAAACAATGTAGTCAGGGAAATATATAGCTTTATTAAATCCAAACAATGTAGTCAGGGAAAATATGTAGCTTTATTAAATCCAAATAATGTAGTCAGGGAAAATATGTAGCTTTATTAAATCCAAACAATGTAGTCAGGGAAAATATGTAGCTTTATTAAATCCAAATAATGTAGTCAGGGAAAATATGTAGTGTCATTAAATCCAAACAATGTAGTCAGGTAAATATGTAGCTTTATTAAATCCAAACAATGTAGTCAGGGAAAATATGTAGCTTTATTAAATCCAAATAATGTAGTCAGGGAAAATATGTAGCTTTATTAAATCCAAACAATGTAGTCAGGAAAATATGTAGCTTTATTAAATCCAAACATTGTAGTCAGGGAAAATATGTAGTGTCATTAAATGCAAACATTGTAGTCAGGAAAAAATATGAAAGGACATAAAATGGAAAGATTGTAGTCAGAGAAAATATGTAGTGACATAAAATGCAAAGATTGTAGTCAGAGAAAATATGTAGGGACATAAAATGCAAAGATTGTAGTCAGAGAAAATATGTAGTGTCATAAAATGCAAAGATTGTAGTCAGAGAAAATATGTAGTGTCATAAAATGCAAAGATTGTAGTCAGAGAAAATATGTAGTGTCATAAAATGCAAAGATTGTAGTCAGAGAAAATATGTAGTCTCATAAAATGCAAAGATTGTAGTCAGAGAAAATATGTAGCGACATAAAATGCAAAGATTGTAGTCAGAGAAAATATGTCGTGTCATAAAAAGCAAAGATTGTAGTCAGAGAAAATATGTAGGCCAACATGCAGTGGCGTTGATTGCAAACATTATAGTAAGAACCAAATTGCAGCGACATTGAATGCAAGCATTGTATTAAGAGCCGAAATGCAGTGACATCGAAAGCAAACATTATAATCAGAGCCAAAATGCAGTGACATCGAAAGCAAACATTATAATCAGAGCCAAAATGCAGTGACATCGAAAGCAAACATTATAATCAGAGCCAAAATGCAGTGACATCGAAAGCAAACATTATAATCAGAGCCAAAATGCAGTGACATCGAAAGCAAACATTATAATCAGAGCCAAAATGCAGTGAGGAAAGCAAAAAATGCACTGACATTGAATGCAAACATTTTACACTGTCAAATTTACTTCAAATGCACAATACAACCTTCACACAGTCACATTTACTTTAAATGCATAACCTTAACTCTGTCAAAAATACTTGAAATGCATAATTTTCACACAGACAAATTGATCTAAAATACATAACACTTACTTTGAAATGTTTCCGCAAATTAAATCTCTTCACACAGATAAAGTTACCTCAAAGGCATAATATTATCATTGAGAAATTTGTTTTATATTATTCTATTAGACACACAAATTTACGTCAAATGCATAAAATCCTTCAAATAAATTTACATGAAAAATATAGTATGCTTCAAATAAATTTACCTCAAATGCACAAACTTCA
>JAXRKP010000470.1:65000-147500 GCA_037039925.1 Doris montereyensis
GTTTTGGTTGCATAAGATAATTATGTCATCTGTTTAATTCTCGACGATTTATTTTCTGGGATTAAAATTTGTTGGCATTATATTAAAAACTCTAACAGTATCCAATTATTATACTTACAACATTTCATTGTGTAATGGGTTTACAAAAAAAATGTACGAGGTGTATAGTTATAAGAAGAAATGTATAGTCACACATCTTAAGATGTGTTGATAGATTAAGTCAAAGTTAATACATTTATACCAACGAGCAAAGTTAACGTAGTCAAAGTCTTCTAGAAGCGACATCTCCAACCTGTCGTCAGCTAAACACTCGAATGACAGGTAAGAATGCAACAGTTCTGACAATGTAGTCTTTACTTTTGTTAACGTGAATGACCCAGACTTGCGTGAGACTGCATCTAAAGCACAGACTTGTATAAGGCGGCCCCAGACTTCGGTGAGACTGCATCTAAAGCACAGACTTGTATAAGACTCTACATCTAAGACACACACTAGCATAAGATCATACATTTAAAGCACAGACTTACATCTTTTACATACTCTACATAATACTTTATATCCAAAGCGCAAACTTCCATAAGACTACATCTAAAGAGAAGACATGCATAATAATATGCCTCTAACGAACAGACTTGCATAGCACTTTACATCTAAAGAGAAGACATGCATAATAATCTGCCTCTAACGAACAGACTTGCATAGCACTTTACATCTAAAGAGAAGACATGCATAATAATCTGCCTCTAACGAACAGACTTGCATAGCACTTTACATCTAAAGAGAAGACATGCATAATAATCTGCCTCTAACGAACAGACTTGCATAGCACTTACATCTAAAGAATAGACTTGCATAAGACTCTACATTAAAAAAGCAGACTTGAATAATAATCTGCCTCTAACGAACAGCCTTGCATGATATTTGACATCTAATGCACACATTTATTGAATACGACTCTACATCAAAACTGCAGACTTGAATGATATTCTACACGTGAAGTGCAGACTTGCATCATACTACCTAACATCTAG
Organism: Doris montereyensis; assembly: GCA_037039925.1. Lineage (NCBI taxonomy): Eukaryota > Metazoa > Mollusca > Gastropoda > Nudibranchia > Dorididae > Doris > Doris montereyensis. The sequence continues at coordinate 66,032 of JAXRKP010000470.1, forward strand.
AGCACAGATTTGCATTATAGCAGTAGTAGTAGTAGTAGTAGTAGTAGCAGTAGTAGCAGTAGTAGTAGTAGTAGTAGTAGTAGCAGTAGTAGTAGTAGTAGTAGTAGTAGTAGTTTTAGAAGTAGTAGTAGTAGTAGCAGTAGTAGTAGTAGTAGTAGTAGTAATAGTAGTAGTAGTTTTAGTAGTAGTAGCAGTAGCAGTAGTAGTAGTAGTAGTAGTAGTAGTTTTAGAAGTAGTAGTAGTAGTAGTAGCAGTAGTAGTAATAGTAGTAGTAGTAGTTTTAGTAGTAGCAGTAGTAGTAGTAGTAGTAGTAGTAGTAGTAGCAGTAGTAGTAGTAGTAGTAGTAGTAGTAGTAGTAGTAGCAGTAGTAGTAGTAGTAGTAGTAGCTTAGTAGTAGTAGTGTGGTCTTGCAGTGAATTAAACCTCCTGTCCTATACTGTGTATTCTGACAAATATTGGTCCTACAGTCTTCAAAGCAAGTAGGTCTCTTTCTGTTTGTAGTTGTGCTGGTATATTTGTGTCTTCTTCATTTAGTTTTCGGTGTTCCTAAGGCTGGGTGTTCGTATATTGTGTATAGTTGTTGTTTTGTTTAAGTAGTGGTTGAGAGTCGTTAGCAATGATGTCGATGTCCTTCCTCTGTATGTCGGTTCCTCAGTAAAGTACAAATTTAATGGCAATGCTGTTTGAGCCTGTACTTTCTTATTTTTGCTGATGGTGTGTCCAAATAGTTTCCGCTGCTGTTCTTTGAGCCTTTGGCTAATAGAATAAATTCGGCAGTGGTCATATAAATCGTTGTTACTGGTTGTTTAAGGCCAGTGGATCCCACTGACGTTTCGCATGTAATTCCCGTGAATGATGTCTGGACGTCCAGGTTTGTTGTTGTTAGGCCCCATGTTCCACTGTTGTAAGTGAGAATTGGAATGAGAAGGCTTTTTGTAGAGTTCGCTTCTAGTCTACCTTTAAATCGTATTCTTTTATAATCTACATCCAAGGCGCAGACTTGCATAAGACTATACATCTAAAGATCAGACTTGCATTATAGTCGACACCCAAAAGCGCAGAGTCGCATAGTATTCTTTAAAAAGGGCAGATTTGCATAATAACCTTCATATAAAGCACAAACTTGTATTATAGTCTACATCCAAAACACAGACTTGCATAAGACTCTATATTTAAAAGAGCAGACTTGCATTATAGTCGACACCCAAAAGCGCAGACTCACATAATATTCTACAAAGAGCAGACTAGCATAATACCTTTCATATAAAACACAAACGTGTATACAAGTCTCCATCCAAAACGCAGACTTGCATAAACTCTATATCTAAAGCATAGACTTGCATTATTGTCTACACGCAAAACGCAGACTTGCATAAACTCTACATCTAAAGATCAGACTTGCATAAACTCTACATCTAAAGGGCAGATTTGCATGAACTCTACATCCAAAAAGCAAACGTGCATAAATTATATATCTAAAGCACATACTTACATTATAGTCTACATGCAAAAAGCAAACGTGCATAAACTATATATTTAAAGCACAGACTTATATTATAGTCTACATGCAAAAAGCAAACGTGCATAAACTATATATCTAAAACACAGACTTACATTATAGTCTACATGCAAAAAGCAAACGTGCATAACTATATATTTAAAGCACAGACTTACATTATTGTCTACATCCAAAAAGCAAACGTGCATAAACTATATATTTAAAGTACAGACTTACATTGTAGTCTACATCCAAAAAGCAAACGTGCACAACTATATATTTAAAGTACAGACTTACATTGTAGTGTACATCCAAAAAGCAAGCGTGGATAAACTATATATTTAAAGTACAGACTTACATTGTAGTCTACATGCAAAACATAGACTTGCATAAGACTCTACATCTAAAACGGAGATTCACACGACTCTACATCTAAAACGTAGACGTGCATAAAACTCTACATCTCTAACGGAGATTCGCACAAGACTCTACATCTAAAACGTAGATTTGCATAAGACTGTACATTTAAAACGTAGACTTGCATAAGACTCTACATCTAAATCGTAGACTTGCATAAGACTCTACATCTAAAACGTAGACTTGCATACGATTGTACATCTAAAACGTAGACTTGCATAAAACTGTACATTTAAAACGTAGACTTGCACAAGACTCTACATCTAAAACGTAGACTTGCATAAGACTGTACATCTAAAACGTAGACTTATATAAGACTGTACATCTAAAACGTAGACTTGCATAAGACTCTACGTCTAAAACGTAGACTTGCATACGATTGTACATCTAAAACGTAGACTTGCATAAAACTGTACATTTAAAACGTAGACTTGCACAAGACTCTACATCTAAAACGTAGACTCACACAAGACTCTACATCTAAAACGTAGACTCACACAAGACTCTACATCTAAAACGTAGACTCACACAAGACTCTACATCTAAAACGTAGACTCACACAAGACTCTACATCTAAAACGTAGACTTGCACAAGACTCTAGATCTAAAACGTAGACTTGCATAAAACTGTACATTTAAAACGTAGACTCACACAAGAGTCTACATCTAAAACGTAGACTCACACAAGACTCGACATCTAAAACGTAGACTCGCACAAGACTCTACATTTAAAACGTAGACTCGCACAAGACTCGACATCTAAAATGTAGACTCGCACAAGACTCGACATCTAAAGAGTGGACAAATTGGCACCTCCAAAAAGCAACTTTTTCTATATTAGTTTATGTGCATACAGGTAAAGTAGATAAAAACAGTGTAATCGATTATTGTCTTACTCATGCACTGATAACAACTGGTGTGTTTTTTTATGTTACGGAGTTAAATAAACGGAAGTAAAGGCTTGAACTCAAACCCACACTGGACGCATGATAGCAAACGATACCACTACGAACTCATAAGAAAGTTAACACAAGAAAAGTTTTTTTCACAAGTGTTTAAAGATGTACCTTCTTAAGATGCAAGTATTTTGAAAATTTCACAATTCTCATCAGCAAACACAAGCAAACACATTGGCAGCCTACTTTAAACGCATAGAAATTTTATGAAAATTATGAAATTTTTAATTGATCTCACAGTAAATTGCAGATTGTATGAAAAAGAAAATGCTGACAAAAACTTACCAAAAAACCCCAACAAACTAACTAAAACAACAGGAGAAACAACTCGACCTAACTTTCCATAATTGGATTTAATGATCAAGCATTACAATCAAACAAAATTCCACCTTTACCTGCACTATCATATCCATCGGTAAAATAAAAATGAAAATAAAAACGCTCACCGAATTTAGACGGGTCCAAAAAATGCGGGGATCAAGAGTGTCGAACGCCGCTGACAGGTCAAGTAAACGAAGCAATGAAACATTCCCTTTGCCACGTTGATATATGAGTAATAATGAATGAGCCACAGTGGAGTGAAGTCAAAGGCGAAATATGACAATAAGTGACAACTCCACTAATAAAGACAGAACAAACACTCGACGTTTCGGGTATAACCCTTCGTCAGACAACAAACGAGAAATATTTAGAATCTAGATTTAAGTACTACCTCAGGCATCACACAATGTTCACACACTGTTATTAGTGGATTGTTACTTATTGTCATATTTCGCCGTTGATTTATGACATCACTCATTAAATTTTATGTAAATAAACTTTATTATTATTATCATTATAACTATTATTATTATTTTATTATTATTATTATTTTTATTATTATTATTATTATTGTTATTATTATTATTATTATTATTATTATTATTATTATTATTATTATTATTATTATTATTATTATTATTATTATTATTATTATTATTATTATTATTATTATTATATTATTATTGTTGTTATTAGTATTGTTGTTATTGTTATTATTATTATTATTATTATTATTATTATTATTATTATTATTAGTAGTAGTAGTAGTAGTAGTAGTAGTAGTAGTAGTAGTAGTAGTAGTAGTAGTAGTAGTAGTAGTAGTAGTAGTAGTAGTAGTAGTAGTAGTAGTAGCAGTATTACTATTGTTATTATTATTATTATTATCATTATTATTATTATTGTTATTATTGTTATTATTTCTATTATTTCTATTATTATTATTATAATAATTATTATTATTATTATTGTTGTTATTATTATTATTATTATTATTATTATTATCATTATTATTATTATTATTATTATTATTATTATTATTATTATTATTATTATTATTATTATTATTATTATTATTATTATTATTAAGTAAGACTGCATACTGTAAAATGATATGTAGGCCAATTGGTGTTGGTCAATCGGATCGTTTCTTTTGAGATGGTCATGTATATGTAAAAGAACAACTTTTTTCTAGAATCTTAGACAAAAAGATCAGGTTATAAATTGGTCTGGAGTTTTTAAAGATGTTCGTCATGGCCAAGATTTTTAAACAAGACGAACAGCCATTGCCTAAAAACATGAGGGAACCAAACCAGACGAAAGTGATATGTTCATTATGACAGTGAGAGAGGGGAGAAGTTCATCTAAACATTCAAAAACCTAATACTGTAGAGAGTGGGATTTTAAAGACGATTTTAGACACAATAATGAATTTAAACAACACGATATTTGAATGTGTTGGTCTGAAGTCAAAACGTTATCAAATTCTAGAATTCACCATGATCAAAGCCATAATTTCACCCCTACCACGGTATAGGCCACAGGCAAGATATTTCCATTTTTGTTTCTCACGGAGATATTTCTTAGCTCATTCCAGCTGACATCTAGTCTCTTCCGGTTCTTGTCTATAGGTCATACTCCTCTCCATGTGTCTCGTGGCCTACCCTGGTATCGTTTTCCATGCGGATTCCAATCTAACGCTTTTAAAAAAATTCATAGTTGTGAATAACGCCAACTAGAACTGGCAGAGCTAATCTTTAATTTGGCAAAATGCTTATTTTGACCAGTACACCTAGAGTATCTTCCCTTGATTTGTTTCCTTAAGATCACCGTAAATGGTGGACGAGTTAAATGTCAATGCTTCATTTCTTTGATTTATATTAATAAAAATTATACTTTTACCATATCATTCTTAACATTCTTGTTACGAAATCATCTCTACCAGATATTGTGATTCATGCCGTGATGAGGGCTCCGGTCAACACCGAATGCGATCTCCATGTAACAATAAATAAGTCAACGAAAAAATAAGTGAAAATGAAATGATTAATGAAAATAACAACAACTCAGAATCAAAACAAAACAAAGCAAACAAAAACATCAGCAACAATCAACGACCAAGGAAGAATAATACAACAAACAGATAGGCAATACTATCGCCAGGTCTAGGAACTTGATCTTGTAATCCCAGCTATGGCGGTATCGGTTGCCCTTGAGAATGTGACACTATACATAAAGCACAGGCAATCCTTTATCAACGATGAATCGTTCTCGCTTCTTATGCTTATAAACCCAGCTGTTATAACGTGTACAATTTCAGTAGTTGGCATAGGCGTTAACATCTTGAACATCGCTACGTTCATCAACATGGGATTCAAGGAAACCATCAACATTTCGCTCTTGGCTCTGGCTGTGGCTGATCTGGCCAGTCTCATCTGCCTTGTCTGGATGTGTCTGTGCTTCAGTCCGTCATTCTGCGACCTGTGTGCGACTTCATCGATTTGCCAGCAGTTGAAGAGTTTCTTGAGGCGAACAGCGTTCGTATTTCACAACTGTCGCCGGATGCATCACGTGTGTTATTGCGTGCGAACGATGTCTGTGCGTCTTACGACCGTTGCAAGTCAAACTCATTTTAACTAGGAAGAAGCTCATCTCCACAATCGTAGCTATCTACGTTTTGTCTTTCTTACCATACGCCCCGATCTACTATACAACCCGTATGGTGTGGGTTTTCAACCCGAAGACGAACGGATCTCTCCTAACTCGAACGCACAATGACGATATGTATATACTCGACTTTCTGGCCTTTGGGACGGTCATGGCTGTAAACTCACTGACGTTTATAGTCGTCACGGTCTTCACCGCTCTTTATCGTGTGGAAACTGACGTCCCAGAGCCAGTGGCGTGCAGGCCAAGCCATAGAGCAATCTCGAGCAAAAGGCAGCGGCGACACTGATTTAGAATCAGAAGAAAAACAAAGCAACAAGAAGAAGGGCTTGTCAGAGAAGGACAAGCGTGCCACAATGACTGTCACTGTGATAGCTGCCATGTACATCGCCTGCTTCTTTCCTGGAAGAGTTCTGTACTTGGTTATGACCGTTGTACCCGACTTCAACAAGGGAATGTTATATTCTAATCTGTACGATTTCATGTGGTACCTATCGTATGTATTCGAGAGCATTTGTTCGAGTACCAATATGATAGTCTATCTGAAGACAAGCACCAAGTTTAAACTGGCCTTTTTCGCTTTGTTTAGCAAAACTGCTGCCGGAAGTTCAGCCGGGGTTACATAAAGGACACTGATTCAGCCGGAGTTATATAAAGGACACCCGATTCAGCCGGAGTTATATAAAGGACACTCGTTTCAGCCGGAGTTATATAAAGGACACTCGATTCAGCCGGAGATATATAAAGGACACTCGATTCAGCCGGAGATATATAAAAGACACTCGATTCAGCCGGGGTTATATACAGGACACTCGATTCAGCCGGAGATATATAAAGGATACTCGATTCAGCCGGAGATATATAAAGGACACTCGATTCAGCCGGAGTTATATAAAGAACACTCGATTCAGCCGGAGTTATATAAAGAACACTCGATTCAGCCGGAGATATATAAAGAACACTCGATTCAGCCGGAGATATATAAAGGACACTCGATTCAGCCGGAGATATATAAAGGACACTCGATTCAGCCGGTGATATATAAAGGACTCGATTCAGCCGGAGTTATATAAAGGACACTCGATTCAGCGGGAATTATATAAAGGACATTCGATTCAGCCGGAGTTATATAAAGGACACTCAATTCAGCCGGAGATATATAAAGGACACTCGTTTCAGCCGGAGATATATAAAAGACACTCGATTCAGCCGGAGTTATATAAAGGACACTCGATTCAGCCGGTGATATATAAAAGACACTCAATTCAGCCGGAGATATATAAAGGACACTCGATTCAGCCGGAGTTATATAAAGGACACTCGATTCAGCCGGAGATATATAAAGGACACCCGATTCAGCCGGAGTTATATAAAGGACACTCGATTCAGCCGGAGATATATAAAGGACATTCGATTCAGCCGGAGATATATAAAGGACACTCGATTCAGCGGGAGTTATATAAAGGACACTCGATTCAGCGGGAGTTATATAAAGGACACTCGATTCAGCGGGAGTTATATAAAGGACACTCGATTCAGCGGGAGTTATATAAAGGACACTCGATTCAGCCGGAGATATATAAAGGACACTCAATTCAGCCGGAGTTATATAAAGGACACTCGATTCACTGGAGACTCGTGATACCATAATGTTATGTCTCTTCTATGTGCCTACATTCCTCCTAGATCCACGTCTTTTTTCTGTGCCTACATTCTTCCGAGAGCCATGTCTCTTTTCTGTGCTGTTTAAATTCCTCGTATCGTTGCATCTGGGGTTTTTTTGTGCAGTTTGATTTTATCGTACTGTTACATCTGTTTTATGTGCTGGTTGAATACAGCGTACTGTTACATCTGTTTTATATGCTGTTTAAATTCATCGTACTGTTACATGTGTTTTAAGAGCTGTTTAAATTCATCGTACCGTTACATCTGTTTTAAATGCTGTTTGAATTCATCGTACTGTTACATCTGTTTTATGTGCTGTTTGAATTCATCGTACTGATACATTTGTTTTGTGTGCTGTTTAAATTCAGCGTACTGTTACATCTGTTTTATGTGCTGTTTGAAATAATCGTACTGTTACATCTGTTTTATGTGCTGTTTGAAATAATCGTACTGTTACATTTGTTTAATATGCTGTTTGAATTCATCGTACTGATACATTTGTTTTGTGTGTTGTTTAAATTCCTCGTACCTCGTACCGTTACGTCTGTTTTATGTGATGTGTTCACTCCTCGAAACGTTACGTCTGTTTTATGTGATGTGTTCACTCCTCGAAACGTTACGTCCCTCTGCTGTTATGTTTAAACGAAACAAAACGTTACGTCTTTCTACTGTTATGTTTAAACGAAACAAAACGTTACGTCTTTCTACTGTTATGTTTAAACACATCAAAACGTTACGTCTTTCTATTGTTATGTTTCAAAAAACTATTGTTATGTTTAAACCATCAAAACGTTACGTCTTTCTACTGTTATGTTTAAACACATCAAAACGTTACGTCTCTTTCTATTGTTATGTTTAAACACATCAAAACGTTACACGTCTTTCTATTGTTATGTTTAAACACATCAAAACGTTACGTCTTTCTACTGTTATGTTTTCAAAACTTTACGTCTCTCTACTGTTATGTTTAAACACATCAAAACGTTACGTCTTTCTACTGTTATGTTTCAAAAAACACATCAAAACGTTACGCTCTCTACTGTTATGTTTAAACCCATCAAAACGTTACGTCTTTCTACTGTTATATTTTAAACACATCAAAACGTTACGTCTTTCTACTGTTATGTTTAAACACATCAAAACGTTACGTTTTAAAAACGTTACATCGTTCTATTGTTATGTTTAAACCCATCAAAACGTTACGTCTTTCTACTGTTATGTTTAAACACATCAAAACGTTACGTCTTTCTACTGTTATGTTTAAACACATCAAAAACTCTTACGTTATGTTTAAACCTATCAAAACGTTACGTCTTTCTACTGTTTTAAACCCATCAAAACGTTACGTCTTTCTACCGTTATGTTTAAACACATCAAAACTTTACGCTCTCTACTGTTATGTTTAAACCCATCAAAACGTTACGTCCATGTTTCACATGTTATGTTTCAACCCATCAAAACGTTACGTCCATCTACGTTTAAACCCATCAAAACGTTACGTCTTTCTACTGTTATGTTTAAACACATTAAAAACTTTACGTCTCTCTACTGTTATGTTTAAACCCATAAAAACGTTACGTCTCTCTGCTGTTATGTTTAAACACATCAAAACGTTACGTTCTCTACTGTTATGTTTAAACCCATCAAAACATTACGTCTCTCTACTGTTATGTTTAAACCCATCAAAACATTACGTCTCTCTACTGTTACGTTTAAACCCATCAAAACGTTACGTCTTTCTAATGTTATGTTTAAACACATCAAAACGTTTCGCGTCTTCTCTGTATCTAATTTGTTCGTAACATTTCATCTCTTCTGTTTATGTACGCGCCTCATATCGTCACTTCTCTTCTCTGTGTATAAACTCCTCGCAACATTAGATGTATTCTCTGTGCCTATACTCCTCATATCTTTATGTCTCTTCTTTCTGCAACCTTAACTCCTCCTGGCGCTATGCTTCTTCTCTGTGCTGCGTAAACTCCTCTCAACGTTATATCTTCTCTCTGTGCCTCAGATCTTTGTAACATTACGTATCTTCTCTGTTCCTACGGTCTTTGTAATTCTTCGACTTTTCTTTGTGTCTAAAGGCTTTATAACGCTGCGTCTCTTTCTGTGCCTAGAATTTCCGTAAAGTTACGTCTCTTCTCTGTGCCTGAAGTCTTTGCAACGTTCTATCGATTCTCTGTGTCTAAAGTTTTCGTACCGTACGTCTCTTTTCCTACGTTTCATCCTTGATCTTAAAGTCGTCGTAATGTTACATCTCTACAATGTGCCTTAGTTTTCGTAAGGTTACGTCTCTTCTCTGTGTCTAACGTCTTTGCAAGGTTACGTCTCTTCTTTGTGTCTGACGTCTTTGTAAGGTTACGTCTCTTCTCTGTGTCCGACGTCTTTTAAGGCTAGGTCTCTCCTTGGTGTCTAACGTATTTGGAAGGCTACGTCTCTTCTCTGTGTCTGATGTCTTTGTAAGGCTAGGTCTCTTCTCTGTGTCTAACGTATTTGGAAGGCTACGTCTCTTCTCTGTGTCTGACGTCTTTGCAAGGTTACGTCTCTTCTTTATGCCTGATGTCTTTGTAAGGTTCAATCTCTTCTCTGTGTCTGACGTCTTTGCAAGGTTACGTCTCTTCTTTATGCCTGATGTCTTTGTAAGGTTCAGTCTCTTCTCTGTGTCTAACGCCTTTGTAAGGCTACATCTATTCTCTATGTCTAACGTTTTGTAACGTCTATTCTATGTGCCTACAATTTTTGCGAATTTACATCTATTCTCTGTGCCTTTACTCATCATAACTTTGCGTCTCTTGTCTGTGCCTAAACTGCTTCTAACATTGCGTCTTTCTCTGTGCCCAAAGTCTTCGTAACGGTATGTTTTCATAATGTTACGTTACTTCTGTGTACCTAAAAGTTTTTTAAAATAAAGTTACGACTTTCCTCTGCGCCTTAAGTCTCCATAACGTTACGTCTCTTCTTTATGCCTAAAGTGTTCGGAGCGTTAAGTCTCTGTCCCCAAAGTTTTCACAACGTAGGTCTCTTTCTGTGCCTAGAATTTTTTCCGTAACGTTAATTCTCTTCTATGTGCCTGAAGTCTTCGCAACGTTCTATTAATTCACTGTGTCTAAAGTTTTCAAACTGTACGTCTACTTTTTGTGCTGTTTAAGCTACTCATAACGTTATGTCTGTTCTCTGTACGTATACGTCTTCTATCGATACTGTTCCTTCTCACCTTACATCTCTTCTCTCTGTTGCTTCAATTGCTGACGCTAAGTCTATCCTCTGTGTTGTCTAAACTCCACGTACCATCCTGTCTGTTCTTTCTGCCTTAAACTTGTATCAATTTAGGTCTCTTTCTCTGTCGAAAGTCTTCGTAACCTGACATCTCATCCTTGTGCCTAAGGCCTTTATAATATCACGTCACTTTCTTGTGCCCAATGATATCGTAAGGTAAGGTTTCTTTTTTGTGTCTAACGTCTTTGTAAGGTTGCGTCTCTTCTCTGTGTCTAACATCTTTGTAAGGTTGCGTCTCTTCTCTGTGTCTAACATCTTTGTAAGGTGGCTTCTCTTCTCTGTGTCTAACATCTTTGTAAGGTTACGTCTCTTCTCTGTGTCTAACATCTTTGTAAGATTGCGTCTCTTTTCTGTGCCTAACATCTTTGTAAGGCTGCGTCTCTTCTCTGTGTCTAACATCTTTGTAAGATTGCATCTCTCTTGTCTAACATCTTTGTAAGATTGTCTCTTTTCTGTGTCTAACATCTTTGTAAGGTTGCGTCTCTTCTCTTGTCTAACATCTTTGTAAAATTGCATTCTTGTCTGTGTCTAATTGTAACATTGCGTCTCTTTCTGTGTCTAACTCTTTGTAAGGTTGCGTCTCTTCTCTGTGTCTAACATCTTTGTAAGGTTGCGTCATCTCTTGTCTAAGATTGCGTCTCGTCTCTGTGTCTAACATCTTTGTAAGGTTGCGTCTCTTTCTGTGTCTAACATCTTTGTAAGTTGACTAAAATCTTTGTCTAACATCAATTTCTGTGTTAACGTCTTTGTCTTAAATTCTTTGTCTAACATCTTTGTAAATTTGCGTCTCTTCCCTGTGTCTAACATCTTTGTAAGGTTGCATCTCTTCGCTGTGTCTAATGTCTTGTAAGGCTATGTCTCTTCTCTACTCTTTGAGTCTTTGAAACAGTGCGTATCTTCTCTATGTTAAGAGTCTTTGCAACGTTAGGTCTCTTCTCCGGGACTAAAATCTTTGCAATTTTAGGTTTATTCTCTGTGTCTTAAATTATCATAAATTTGCGTCTCTTCTCTGTGCCTAAACTGCTTCTAACGTTACGTCTCTTTAATGTGCCTAAATTCCTTGCAACGTTCCTGCTCTTTTTTGGGCCTACAGTTTGTAACATACGTTTCTACTATGTAACTAAGCTTCTACGAACAATACATGTCTTCTGTAAGAGTGAATTCCTCGCAACGATACATCAGTTCTCATGTACTTCATGTACTTAACTTCCTTGTAGCATTACGTATCCTGCCTGTGCCTACACTTCTCATAACGTTATGGCTCTAAGATTTTCACAACGTTACGTCTCTTCTCTGTGCCTTAAGTCTTCATAAAGTTACGTTTCTTCTCTGTAGCTAAGTCTTCATTAAAGTTACGTTTCTTCTGTGTACCTAAAGTCTTCATCAAGTTACGTCTCTTCTCTGTACCTAAAGTCTTCATGAAGTTACTTTTCTTTTCTGTACCTAAAGTCTTCATAAAGTTACGTCTCTTCTCCCTATCTAAAGTCTTCATGAGGTTGCACCTGTTCTCTGAACCTAAGTCTTCATAAAGTTACGTCTCTTCTCTGTTCCTAAAGTCTTGATAAACCTACGTCTCTTCTCTGTACGTAAACTCTTCATAAAATTACGTATCTTCTCTATACCTAAATCCTTCATGAAGTTACATCGCTTTTCTGTACGTAAATCCTTCATAAAGTTACGTCTCGTCTCTGTACCTAAAGTCATCCTGAAGTTAAATATATTCTCTGTACCTAAGTCTTCATAAAGTCACATTTTTTTTCTGTACCTAAATCCTTCATAAAGTTACGTCTCTTCTCTGTACCTAAAGTCTTCATGAAGCTACGTCTCTTCTCTGTACGTAAAGTGTTCTTAAAATTCCGTCTCTTCTCTGTACCTAAATCCTTCATAAAGTTAGATCGCTTCTCTGTACCTAAATCCTTCATAAAGTTACGTCTCTTCTCTGTACCTAAAGTCTTCATAAAGTTACGTCTCTTCTCTGTACCTAAAGTCTTCATAAAGTTACGTCTTTTCTCTGTACCTAAAGTCGTCATAAAGTTATGTCTCTTCTCTGTACCTAAATCTTTCATAACGTTACATCTCTTGTCTGTACCTAAATCCTTCATAAAGTTACGTCTCTTCTCTGTGCCTAAAACTTTCATAAAATTACGTTTCTTCTCTGTATCTAAAATCTTCATAAAGTTACATCTCTTCTTTGTACCTAAATCCTTCATAAAGTTACGTCTCTTCTCTGTATCTAAAATCTTCATAAAGTTATATTGCCTCTCTCTACCTAAAATCTTTATAAAGTTACATCTCTTCTCTGTGCCTAAAATCTTCTAAAAGTTACATCGCTTCTCTGTACCTAAAATCTTCATAACGTTACGTTTCTTCTCTGTACCTTAAGGCTTCATTAAGCTCCGTCTCTTCTCTGTACCTAAAGTCTTCATAAAAGTTACGTGTCTTCTCGGTACCTAAAGTCTTCATAAAGTTACATCTTTTCTCTGTACATAAAGTCTTCATAAAGTTACGTCTTCTCTCTTAACCTAACATCTTCATAAAGTTACGTCTCCTCTCTTAACCTAAAGTCTTCATAAAGTTACATCTCTTCTCTGTACCTAAAGTCTTCATCAAGTTACATCTCTTCTCTGTACCTAAAGTCTTCATAAAGTTACGTTTCTTCTCGGTACTTACAATCTTCATAAAGTTACGTCTCCTCTCTTAACCTAACGTCTTCATAAAGTTACGTCTCCTCTCTTAGCCTAAAGTCTTCATAAAGTTACATCTCTTCTCTGTACCTAAAGTCTTCATAAAGTTACATCTCTTCTCTGTACCTAAAGTCTTCATAAAGTTACGTTTCTTCTCGCTACTTACAATCTTCATCAAGTTACGTCTCCTCTCTTAACCTAACGTCTTCATAAAGTTACTTCTCTTTTCTGTACCTAAAGTCTTCATAAAGTTACATCTCTTCTTTCTTTCTTTCTTCATCAGCTCCCATTCTACCTTTCAGTGTATGGGTTTTAGATTCCCGAAATGATCCTTCTCCATGCTGTCCTGTCCTAACATTTCTTGTTTCCTTCCGTGAAAGTTAAATTTCTTTGCGTTAATGCCCTTTTGTATCTTCTTCCCACTTTCTCCGAGGTTTGCCTTTTGGTCTTTTACCTTGAGTTTTAGCGCTGTATACTGATTTTGCTATTCTATTGTCATTCATTTTGTTAACATGTCCCAACCGTCTCAGTTGATTCATTTCTATCTTAGTTTTTGTGATGCTTTCTGCTTTGGTTTGATCTCTTATTGTTGTGTTTCTGATTTTGTCTCTTTTAGTTTTCCCTGCTACTCTTTTTAAATATTTTATTTCGGCTGCCTGTACTCTACTGTATTCCCTACTGTCTAAAATCCAGGTTTCACTGCCATAGAGGAGAGTAGGACAATAAACTGTGATATGTATACAACCTTTTTGGTTTTTGTATAACAATTCTTGTTTACCTACAAATGCCTTTCCTAGATGGTTATATATTGCACTTGCCCTTTTGGATTCTCTGGCTAATTTATTCTCTTAGGTTTCCTTCCGAATTAATCATTACTCCTAAGTAAATGTAGCTTTGAACTTGTTCTAAAATCTCCTGCCTAATTTGAGATTTTGTGTTTTAGCTTCTCTAGTTACTAGCATTGTTTTGGTTTTCTTTGCATTTACTCTCATTCCTCTTTTATTTAATTCATTTTTCATTATATTGATATTTGACTGGAGGTCCCTTTCTGATTTTCCAAACAGAACTAAATCATCAGCAAATGAAACCATTTATACATTTACTGGTTTGAGCTTCCACATACCTACATTCATTTACTTCATGTTTGAGGATGCCTTTGCGACTGAATCCATAAATGTAATAAACAAAAGAGGATTTAAAGGATACAACCCTGTTTTACTCCTATATCTACATCAAATTCTTCTGATACATTTCCAGCTACTCTCACTGTTTATTGTAAAACAAATTTAATGGCTTCTATTAAATTTTGCTCTACGTTGTGTTCTGTTAAGGTATGCCATAGTTCTTCCCTCCTCACAGTGTCAAATGCCTTTTCTAAGTCAATAAAACACAGGTGCAAGTCAATGTTTCTCTCAAGGAATTTTTCTATTGATGGTCTAATTGTAAATATGTGATCTTGTACACTTCTTCCTGGTCTAAATCCACTCTGGTGTTCTTCAATATGATCCTCTACTCTTTTCCTTAGTCTCATTTCCAGAATCCTGGCATACAATTTTCCTGGTACACTAAGAAGTGATATGCCTCTATAGTTTGAGCATTCCATAGTTTATCCTTTCTTGTGTATTGGCACTACTGCTCTCTTATTCCAACCGTCTGGCACCTGTTTTGGACTTTCATGCTTGTTGATATATTGCATGTAGTAGTGCCTCTCTCCCTTGAATCATTTCTGGCTAAACTTGATCTGCTCCTGGGGCTTTTCCTTACTTCACTTTCCTTATTGTCTTCATAAAGTTACATCTCTTCTCTGTACCTAAAGTCTTCATAAAGTTACATCTCTTCTCTGTAGGTAAAGTCTTCATAAAATCACGTCTCTTCTCTGTACCTAAATTCTTCATAAAGTTACATCTCTTCTAAGTGCCTAAAGTCTTCATAAAGGTACGTCTCCTCTCTGTACTTAAAGCTTTTGTAAAGTTACATATCTTCTCTGTACCTAAAGTCTCAGTAAAATTACGTGCCTTCTCTGTACCTGAAGTCTTAGTAAAATTACGTGTCCTCTCTGTGCCTTAAGTCTTCATAAAGTTACATGTCTTCTCTGTGCCTCAATTCTTCATATAGTTACATCTCTTCTCTGTGCCTAAAGTCTTCATAAAGTTACATCTCTTCTCTGTGCCTAAAGTCTTCATAAAGTTACATCTCTTCTCTGTGCCTCAAGTCTTCATAAAGTTACATCTGTTCTCTGTACCTAAGGTCTTCATAACTTACGTCTCTTTTCTGTACCTAAAATCTTCATAAAGTTACATCTCTTCTCTGTGCCTAAAGTCTTCATAAAATTAGGTCTCTTTTCTGTACCTAAAATCTTCATAAAGTTACATCTCTTCTCTGTGCCTAAAGTATATAAAATTACGTCTCTTCTCTGTACCTAAAGTCTTCATAAAGTTACATCTCTTCTCTGTGCCTAAAGTATATAAAATTACGTCTCTTCTCTGTACCTAGAGTCTTCATAAAGTTACATGTCTTTTCTGTGCAGAAAGCCTTTGTAAAGTTACGTAACTTTTCTGGGCCAAACATTTTCATAAAGGTACGTCTCCTCTCTGTACCTAAAGCTTTTGTAAAGTTACACCTCTTCTCTGTACCTAAAGTCTTAGTAAAATTACGCGTCTTCTCTGTACTTTAAGTCTTCATAAAATTACGTGTCTTCTCTGTACCTAAAGTCTTCATAAAGTTACGGAACTTTTCTGTGCATAAAGCCTTTGTAAAGTTACGTAACTTTTCTGGGCCTAAAGTTTTCATAACATTGCGTCTATTCTCTGTACCTAAAATGTTCATAGCGATGCGCCTGTTCTCTGTGCCTTAAGTCTTTGTAGCGTTTAGTCTTTTGTCTGTGCCTAAAATCGTCGTAACGGTACACTTCTTCTATATGCCTAACATCATCATAACGTTATGCCTCTTCTCTGTGCCTACATTTCTGTAACGCTGCGTATTTTCTCTGCGCTTAAAGTCTTTGTAACTCTAGATTTTTGTTCTGTGCTTAAGCCTTCACAACTTTATGTCTTTTCTATGTCCGTAAAATCTTCGTAACGTCATCTCTCTTTTATGTTCCTAAATCTTCGTAATATTACGTCTCTTCTTTGTCCCTAAAATCTTTGTAACGTCATATCTCTTCTCTGTGCGTAAAATCGTCATACCATTACGTCTCTTCTATGTGCCTAACATCTTCGTAATGGTTCATCTTTCTTTGTGCTTACGTCTCTTCTCTATCCTTAAATGTTTCTTAACGTTGCACCTCTTTACTCTGCCTACAGTCTTCGTAACATTACGTCTCTTCTCTGTGCCTAAAATTTTCATAACGTTATATCTCGTCTCTATTTCTAAAGTCTCCATAATACTATGTCTGTTCTCTGTGCTCAAACTCTTTGTAACGCTACGTCTGATATCTATCCATAAACGTCTCCTGACGTTATGTCTGTTCTCTGTGCTCAAAGTCTGAGGAGTATTTCGTCTCCTCTCTGTGCCTTATGTTTTTAAGGCGTTATGTCTCTTCTATGTGCCTAACATCTTTGTAACTTTACGTATCTACTTTGTGCCTTAAATATTCGTACCGTTACGTCTTTTTCTGTGTCTAAAATCTTTGTAACGTTCGGTTTCTAGTCTATTAATACATTCTTTGTAACATTACGTCTTTTCTTTGTCCCTAATGTCTTGATAATTTTACGTCTCTTCTCTGTGTCCAAAATCTTAGTAACATTCTGTCTCCTCTCGTTGTCCAAAGTCTTTGTAACGTTACGTCTATTCTCTGTGTCTAATGTCTTCATAACGAAACGTCTCTGTTCTGTATCTAATGTTTTCATAACAAAACGTCTCTTCTCTCTGTCGAAAGTCTTCATAACGTTACGTCTCTTCCCTGTGTCCAAAGTCTTCATAGCATTACGTCTCTTCCCAGTGTCCAAAGTCTTCATAGCATTACGTCTCTTCTCTGTCTAATGTCTTCGTTAAATTACGTCTCTTCTCTGTGTCTAATGTATTCGTTTAAATTACGTCTTTTCTCTGTGTCTAATGTCTTCGTTAAAGTACGTCTCTTTAATGTTCTTAAAATCTTCTTAACCTTGCATCTCTTCTCTCTGTTAAAAGTCGTTGTAACATTACGTCTCTTCTCTGTGTCTGAAATCTTCATAACATTACATCTCTGCTCTGTATCTAATGTTTTCGTAACAAAACGTCTCTTCTCTCTGTTGAAAGTCTTCGCAACGTTACGTCTCTTCGCTGTGTCCAAAGTCTTCGTAACATTACATCTATTCTCTGTGTCTAATGTCTTCATGAAATGGCTCTTCTTTCTGTGGAAAATGTTTCTAATGTTACGTCTCTTCTCTGTGTTCAAAGTGTTTCTAACGTTACGTTTCTTCTCTGTGTTCAAAGTGTTTCTAACGTTACGTTTCTTCTCTGTGTTTAAAGTGTTTCTAACGTTACGTTTCTTCTCTGCGTTCAAAGTGTTTCTAACGTTACGTCTCTTCTCTGTGTTCAAAGTGTTTCTAACGTTACGTTTCTTCTCTGCGTTCAAAGTGTTTCTAATGTTACGTCTCTTCTCTGCGCTCAAAATCTTCGTACGGCTAAGTTTTTTCTCTGTGCTTAAAATCTTCTTAACGTTAAGTCTCTTCCTTGCGTTCAAAGTCAGGTACCGTGAGTCATCGTCTACCGATACGTGGAGATTAAAAGATCTGGCAGATTTAATTTGTTAATATCTGTTCATAATGTATATTGTACTATTGAATTGCTTGTTTACAAAATCAATATATAATATAAACATAATAATAATATGTCAACTCACTGTTATGAGATTGTTATTATATTCATTATTACTTTTTCGGTATGAATAAATATATAACCATTGCTACGAATGTCCAAATGCTATTTTGTCGGATCGTAAACAATTAATTAAACGGCATAAAATTAAATGATACCAGTTCTTGGCAGACTAAGATGATTTCTTACTTCAGTGGTGACTGCCTGTTGGAATGAATAAAACATATCATGTCAACATGTTAAGTAGTGATACATGCAGTCTCAAAAATGCCCTTGCAATATGGCAAATCTCAACAACAAAATATTAAGTCTTACATTATCCCTCTACGCAACCGACCCCCATCCTTCCCCTCGACACCCCCCCCCAGTCCTTAACATCAACTAGATTGGTTTGTTTTGCTCACCGGTCCCTGGCACACTGACAACAAAAACCAACAACTGCCGGTCCGCAATATCAGGCAGTTTGAGAATCAGTTCTCTAGAGGCTTTTAGTTTCTTGTTTGTTGTTGTCCTTCACACTTCTTTCCGTACTCGCCTTTGCGATGTTCTAGAGTAGGTCAGCTCTTTTCATAACACTATGACCAAGCGTTGTTGGGTGTACATGTATTCTTCATCATGATCTTATTGAAAAGTGTCGCCCCCCCCCCTTTCTTTGTTTCTTTTCATTACTAGTGCTTAATTTTTCTTTTTTAGTTGTGCATGGGATTTTTAGGATTTGTCTTTAAAAAAAAAACACAACTAAACAAAAACAACAACCCAGATTTATTCAAGCCGCCGATATTGTTTCCATTGTTTTATTTAGGGCATATTGTATATTCATTGTTCACGTCTCACAAGCATAAATCAGAATAGGTTCTGCATATTGTATAATATAGCCATGCGATGTTCACGTCTCACAAGCATAAATCATAATAGGTTCTGCATATTGTATAATATAGCCATGCGATGTTCACGTCTCACAAGCATAAATCATAATAGGTTCTCATATTGTATAATATAGCCATGCGATGTCACGTCTCACAAGCATAAATCATGATAGGTTCTGCATAGTCTATAATATAGCCATGCGATGTTCACGTCTCACTTAAAGAAAGATGGATTTGTAGTCTGTATCCCCGCATAATTGCAGACTCTCCGACTGCACATCATTTATTCCTCAGGCGGCCATTCCATTCAAAGTCCTTCTCAATTCCCTGGGGAGCATACACTACCGGTACAGTAGCCGGTTAGGTACTTCGTACTAACGCTCTTATAATAACTTTCTTTATCTATAGCGTGGTGCTCATTCACACATGAGTCAAGATAGGAAAGCAGATTGAATTACCTTTCCTGAGACAAGAGTAAAACGTTGTGAACAAACGCATGGGCCACCAGTATGGTTTGAACCAGTGACGTCGTGATTACAAACTCACAATGCTACCGTTTCGCTACAACGCCTGCCTGCAAGTTATTAATAGGCATAACCTTTGTTTTTATCTAATTTTTTTTAATGATGTCTTCTTTGCTTAGTCTATTCTTACTTTGATCTCTGTCCCACATCTTCCATTTGAAATACGCTGCTTAATGTTCATGCATATTATTTGAACTTGTCTTCTTGACTTATGTCTTTTGTGTGTGGGGGGTTGGCGGGTGTTGCTGGTAGGTCCTATTTATTTCCTTTCACTTTTTACTATTCTCTTCTTATCTTTGATTTTACTGTTTCCTATTAAATACCTCTGAGATCACCGGTTATGGTGGATCAGGAAATTCCCATAAACAGAACGAGCAAACGCTTTTTCTTTCGATTGTTTACTGCAGGTTGCATGGTGGGATGGCCTTCTTTCGTGTGAGGTGACCACCGGCATCTCTATTCTGTTACAAATGCTATGAAAATATCTAGGTCTTAGTATGTTTCCCAACTTCTTCCTATATGAGATGGAAATTTCATGACTAGATAATTTGGAAAGACTTCTAGTATATGATATTCTATCTTTTATATAACATGTCCTATTTCATTCCAAACCATGACTTATCACTGTCTCTAGTCATTCATTGTGACAAAATGATCTTAAATCAATAAATGTGTTTCCCTTTACATTTCCGTCCTTTTCCGCTTAATTCACCATTTCAAAATGGAATGGCTTTGCAAAAAGTGTTGACCATTGTGCGCCTGTTTCATTGTCGTATTCTTATAACTTATACAGCAGTCGCCGCCCAAGTGCACGGTGGTTGGGAGCAAGTTTAAGCGTACACTTGGGTGAAGCATGCACACGATATCATGAACTTAATTAATATGAGTTTACATAGCGAAATATTGGTCAGAACGAAAACGCATGAGCTTGGGCAAAACGTGCACTTGGGTGGCGTGCACTTGTGAGGCATGCACTTGTGAGGCGTGCACTTGTGGGGCATACAGTTGTGAGGCGTGCAGTTGTGATGCGTGCACTTGGACAGTGTGCATTTGTGAGGCGTGCACTTGGGCAGTGACTACTCATCTTTATTAACGATGGCTATATGTAAATTATTACTCACACTTACCATTGTTATACTATAACTAGTATAACCTCAGATAAGCATTGTGTTTGTAAAAAAAAAGTAGTTTTTATTACAGTGAATGTTTATTATTACATTGTATTATTATTATTATTATTATTATTATTATTATCATGAAACAATTTAATTAAGTCGATATAAAAAAAAAAAACAATTCTCGCACATCTACAATTCACTCTCTTCAATACATTCATCCAATACATCCAATTACAACGCTTTTGAGGTCCAGAGACCGATTTGATCTGACCTGATTTGACCTGATTTGACTTGATTTGATTTGACTTCATTTGATTTGACCTGATTTGATTTGGATTTAACCCACATCTATACCTAAGATAATCTCTGGATTTTCGGTGGAATCTGCTTTTTGTTTGTGCTCTGACTGTCCTGCAATGAAATAGCCAAAAGCTCTTGAGCGTCTACAGTGTTGTGATTTGCACATCGGACTTTCGTTTTATTGTTCGCTTCCAATGGGACTAGGTGTCCTTTTACATGCCTGTACCAGGGTGGTGGTGGTGGAGGTGGGAGTTATTCGGAGACTCGAGAAAGATTTTCAACCGTCGGAGCACGAACTCATGACCTTTTGGTTTGAGAGGACGAGACCTTGACTCTAGACCACCAAGTCTTCAAAGACCAATAAAGTATCGCATTCTTTGTGTTTGTGTGTATTTACTCTTTTTGCCACCAACAATGGTAGCTTACTTACTGCTTGAATGATTCAATAAGTACACCGATAGCAACTGATGGCATTACATTACAACAAGTACAAGGTTGATGGTTTTTATTTGATTTGATTTTACCCATATCCATAACTAAGGTGATCTCTGGGCTTTTGGTAGAATTTTTTAAATTTTGCTCTGACTTTCCTATAAACAGCAAAAGGATCTTTAACGTGCACAGAATGTTGTGCGATATGTGCATGGGACCTCCTTCTCATCGTTCGTCTTCAATGAGACTAGGTGTCGATCAACCTACCTGAACAAAGTGACGTGTTACAAATATAATGTACTAAAACAAACCTCAAGAAGACCTTTCAACAACTTTCCAGGTTTTTTTGGTTGCGGCCAACACCTTGCCTCAGGACTACCGAGTCCACATACAAATACAAGGTTAAGGAGATAATTTTAAAAGCATCCAGACAGTTTGTCACTTTCTTCAATAACAATGGATTATCTATTACATAATATTGTACTTACTAAACTGGATTAACACCAACAATATCGCGAGACGTGTAGAAAATAAATGTTTGGATTTCAACGATTTTTGTTTGTGCCTGACCAGTGGTCGAAATCATTCAAATTAATTTGTTTTAGTTTAAGCTCTCACAACGCGTTATTGCTCATGTGGCCTGTCTCCTTCTGTACCACTACCAGTAAATCGTAACTCGTGAATATTCCTTGTGTGTGTGTGTGTGTGTGGTGAAGTCAATTATTGTATTATTGCTTTGTTGATTTCAGGGCAATTTTAAAAAAAGGAAATCCTACCAAGAACCCAGAGATCACACTGGTGCCGATCAATGTTACACTTAAAAACTGAAACTAACAATTGTTCAAAACACAACAAAGTGAACTAATACTATCATGAGTATATTGTATTATGTTATAAAAACAATTTATTCCAGTAAATGAAGCTTTGGTGAAGAAAATACATTTTTTGAGAAACATCAAACTTTAGCACTTCATAAAAATACATTTTTTGAGAAATATCAAACTTTAGCACTTAAGAAAATACATTTCTTGAGAAATATCAAAATTGATTCAAAACAAAATCATAAAAAATCTTATGTCAATGACAAACTGTCTCATAAGCAAGAAGCGAAAGCAAAGATAAATCGACAAATATCTATATCTTTCAAATTTGGTGGAAAGAGAGTTAAAACAAAAACCATAAGATGAATAGTCTTGTAGCATTAGGACACAAATGAGCCACAGCGGAGTAAAGTTAAAAGTGATAAATAAACAATAAATGACAATTCGTGAAAAAAAGGGATTAGAAGTAGCAAGTTGTCAAATACAGCAATTCTGTAAAAATGAGCATGAAATTACATAAAACTGTAACAATAAAAAAAATACACCGAAACGTATAGTATAAATCAAAAGATTTTTTTATCTGGTTCCCAATAGCACCCTGTTATTTCATTTACAAAAGGAAAAAAGTGTTTGGCATTCTATTTCACGGGCGATGCGTGAGAAAGCATAGAAATAAAAGAAATCATGAATGAACCACCGATATAATTCTATCTAGGTCCGTGAGAAAATCAAACTTGAGACCTATGAGGAATGTCTAGTCAACAGGACTGCGGATAAAATGTATTGTAATAAAAATTATTTTATTTTGACAAACATGTAAAAAACAAAAACAATACAACATTTTGGCACTGTCTTCGGATTTCGTAGTTAAAAATCTATATCAATTTCAGGTACCCATACATTGTAATAGTTAAATGAACACTTGAAACTGTGGGAGAACACCAGTACTAAACCATGTCAGTCTATCGTAAAGGGGCGAATACACTACTACTGATATGCATACTACCTATCAACCCAAAGGTCGTGGACTCAAGCCCTGCCAACGGTTGAAAAGTTTGTACAATCTACCTCTCCCACTCTCGTCCAGGTTGGTGGATCGACACCTAGTCCGATTGGAGATGGACGATAAAAAGGAGGTCCAGTAAGCATATCACAACACTCTGTGCAGATTAAAAATCCCGTGGTTGTTTACAGGGCAGTCCGGGCAAAATAAAACATCCTATCAAAATCCTTGATATGCGTTGTTCTTATCTAACTATGTTCATCAATACCGTAAGTAAGATAAAAGTTCCTGCTGGTTTCTATAGCATGAACTGAAAAAGGAGACAATACATGATCCCCTAGATAGGACACTTATCTGCTGCAAGTCTTATTCCCCCGTAGACACTAGTACAAGTGGTGCCCATTTGCCCCTGAATCGAAAGGGGGAGAGTTCATGTCAAGTGTCCTTCCCATGGAACACAACGCCAAACCTGTTCATCAACGGTCATGCGAACACCCCCCCACCCCAGCTACACAGATGCTTTCCCGCTCTAATATCCACATACTAAAAATAACATAACATCCTAAACATCAGACTAAAGATTGCACACCTTTTAACAAATGTCTAATAATTTCACTAATTATTATTTATACCAGTCCACCCACTGATGCTAGCCTAAAGTCGATTGAATGCGAATGAAAACATATTCAAATTTGTCCAATCTCAGGTCTCAAAATGTCCACAGGGTTACGAGAAATGGATGAAGTTTTTCTTTAAAATTGATTGACAATGACATGTTCACATTAAATCAATGAAAATTTCAAATGTAGATAACATGACAATGATATGTTCACATTAAATAAATAAAAATATCAAATGTAGATAAGATACCAATGACATGTTCACATTAAATCAATGAAAATACCAAATGCAGATGAGATCATTTTTCTTGATATGACAATGACATGATAAAATCAAATCAATGAAAATACCAAATGCAGATGAGATCATTTTTCAATGAAAATAAGATGACAATGACATGCTCAGATCAAATCAATGAAAATATTGAATGTAGATCAGATGGTAGTTCTAAATGTTTTAATCAAACAAAATCTGTACCTGTTATAACAGTTTGTAGAATTAAATATTATAAGAGTCCGGTTCAAAAGCCTGTCCGAATTACATGATCCTCCCTACTACTCTTTTAGCATAATTTTCGGCACCAGTTTTATTTTTTTGTTTGTTTAAAAAAAAGAGACACAAAATGTGTCATTGCAATTTCATATTTACAATATAATTTTTTTTAGCAAATAAATAAAATTGAAATACAATAACCCTGAAGTATGGAAAAATTTGTTTTGAAGGAAATACATTTTACATAAATTTACTCGTAGCAGATAAACTGATACATGAATACTTGACTACGAAGAAGCACACATACATCGTTTAAAATGCACGAAAACTTACCAGACAACTTTTCCTTTTAAAAAATAAACAAATAATTTTTTTTTTTTCAGAACAAATTTTGAATTTTTAAGGGAGGGAGGGGGAGGGGGTTTCCCTTGTTGTGGTAGCCCCGTTACTTATGTAAATAGGATTATAAATCTAAGTTTTGATGTGGACTGTTGTGAAAACAGACGTCGAAATGACCAGTTTTTTTTCCTTCCCCTCTATATCCTATGCTTGTGCGCGTGTTTACATACACACTGATGCACAACGCCTCGTATACAACACAGCGATGGGAGACGTGCAGATCATCGTCGGGCAAATGAGGTCAAATATCGTGTGCTGCCACATTTGGCGATTAACCGCCAATATACAGGTTTTTACTGCCATTTTCTCAGAATCTCAGTCAGTGTTAGGGTAATTTACGTCAAAATTTTGACTGTTTTTACCTACTTTTGCCTACAAAATATTTTGTAAAAACAAATTATACGTCATATGGACATTTTTCTGCCATGAACTTGTAGATAAATGATCGTTCTACCCGAATATGCAAAGAACAGAAAATCAACCTTTTTTAGCCCTCTAAAAAAAACATAAAACAGAAACAAAGTAAAAAATAAAAATAAAATAAAAAGTTCTTTCAATGCTGTTACGGCCCATAGAGCCAGAGCTTAGTAAGTTCCTTCAAGGCCCTTTAGGCCTATAGAGCCGGAGCTTATCCCGGTTTCTATAGAGTGAAGCGGAACAAGTGACAATAATCACAGGACGCTAGTCTGACGCAGGTTTTTACTCCCAAGCTAGTGCTTGTACCAATTTGCACCTGGCTAGAGTGGGGAAAATGCCTGTTAAATGTCTTTCCCAAGGACACAACGCCGCCCATGGTTTTGCTAGGATTCGAACTCGGGACCTCATGATCCCGTCCTCAGCCTAACCGCTCGGCCACCGACGCCACGAGCCAGAGTTTATCCTGGTTTCAATAGTGTGAAGCTGAACAGGTGATAATAATTCACCTCCTGGACATGACACTAGTCTGATACAGGTCTTTACTCCCAAGCTAGCTTTTGCATCCGTTTGCACCTGGGTTGAGTGGGGAAATTTGCTTCTTTGAAATTTACCCTGTCCGCCATTGCAGTGCTCTCAGGGTGAATTAAGAGGAAACAGAAAGATGCAAGATAAAAGAAAAAGGAAAGAAATGAAAGACGTAGGGCCTACCAGCATCCCCCAACAACCGCCTGGGAAAAATGCATGTAACGTGTCTTTGCACGGAACATAATCTTGACCTAGGTTAACCAGGACTCAGACCCAGGACAAAGAAAACAAATATAACACCCTTTTACAAGTATGAAGCAAATGTAAAAAATAATTCTGAATACGCGGAAGATTCATAAAAATATCAATCTTTGTTAAGATTCCCTTGTTTCTGTAGAAATAAATAGGATTGAGTATTATAAATTAAATCATTTAAAAATTAACGTAAAATGTATTAAAATCATCTTACAGTTTTACACAGTTTATCTCATAAGCTGTTTACAAGTGTGTACAAATCAGTGTAGAGTGCTGTAACTAGTATGACACCGGTGGTGAGCTAAAAAAACAAGCTTATTGTCATCTGAACACATAGAATAAAATAATAGACAAAATTTATATAACACATACTCAACGTTTATCTGATGCTCTATGTGTTTTACAATGCCATGGATAATAATTTGTTATAAAATAAACATAATATATTAGACATACATAAAAATCGTAATGCACAATACGTGAACATTGTACAATGCTTTGGAAAATCAAACACTGAAAATCGTAATACACTATAAGTGAACATTGTACAATGTTTTGAAATCAAACCGTGAAAGTATCATTGCATGAGGTAATATGGTTAATATCATAATATGGATAATGTGTGTAGTATGAACTTGCTTGTCGCATGGACGAAATCCTTAAATGCAAGACTCTATGGAACTATATGTTCAACCTGAGATACAGTTTAAAAAAACAAAAATAGTTAATGTTATCATTGCAAGCAGAAAAGTTCCTGCCATTGTTATTATTTTATCAAATGCATATCGAAAATCATTTGTTAAGCACATCTTATTAGACTACAAAATCGTATCCTAAATATTGATATGACAGTGTCTGTATAGATACAATGTGGCTACAGATTTCTGGGATTCTTTCATGCTCATTTCTTAAAACCCTGATCGATTTTTCAAAGTGAAAATTCTATTCAATCAACAGAACTATTAAAAAATTGAGATTTGAAGAATACATTTAAAATCAATCAAATTAATTACCGTCCTCAAGTAAATGCTCAGCAAAAGAAATGTCCTACCGAATTTTAAAAATAAATACACAGTTCTGAGCTCCGCAAAGAGGCACGCTCACAAATCTTACAACATTTATTCAGTTACCCACATACGGGTCAGATCATTGACAACTCTTCCCAACTCATTGAGGCGTTGCTAGATCTCCTGTTAAGCTTAGCATTCTAACCATTTGTCAATGGCCTTCTTAACTGTTACTCTGTTAGCCAAGTGCTCCATCATGATTGCGTAGAGGTGTGATTGCCCCACTGAGCAAATTCAATTGGTGACTTATTCAATGTTAACAGGAATGAGAGCAAAAAAATTAATAAATACAATGTCCAATATGTATTGCTTATATATCCTGTAAAACTTTGTTGCATTGCTCAGTAAGTTCAATATTTTTTAACCATTGCTCTGTTGCTCAGAATCATGAAGGTTAATAAAATCTAACAATTAAATAGTTCTTACTGTTTCGTGATTGGAACAGGCTGAAGACAACCCAAGAACAGATGACTTTGCATTGGGTGGGAACTGGTCAATGTTACCTCTCAATTTTTTTTAGTCTGTGTGCAGAGTTTGACGAAAGAACCTGATTGTGCACGGTGTGCATGAAAATGAACGTCAGTCAAGCTTGTGGCTTAGCTCTACGCTATAACTATACCATACCCAAGGTGAGAAAAATGACCACTGAGTCACTGTGACCTACAAGGAGTGGGTTCCTCCTAGTCAACGCCATGACGTTGACTTGATAGA
Organism: Doris montereyensis; assembly: GCA_037039925.1. Taxonomy (NCBI): domain Eukaryota; kingdom Metazoa; phylum Mollusca; class Gastropoda; order Nudibranchia; family Dorididae; genus Doris; species Doris montereyensis. The sequence goes on from JAXRKP010000470.1 coordinate 93,864, forward strand.
CAATTGATTACACTTAAAGAGGAAGAACTAAAGATTAACTACACTTAAAGAGGAAGAGGATTGTACTTTAAAGAGGAAGAACTAAAGATTAACTACACTTAAAGAGGAAGCACTAAGGATTAATTACGCTTAAAGAGGAAGAACTTAGCAGGACTACGATACCGCAAGAAGCGCATTTTAAATGTCCTGGCTATAGGGTTTGGGGAGAATACCAGAGTTTTGGCTGTGAAACGTTTTTCACCTTTTCTATTTCTTTTCCCATATCTATCACTGCTACATGTGTCAACAATCAACTGGCTATACACAAGCAGGTCAGGAAGGAGAGAAAGGTTGAATAAGAAAATTCTCAAAAGAAGATGCGGTGATGAGGAAAGACTTTGGAAGAGAAACAAGAGGCTCAGAAGGGTGTCAGCCGTCAGATATAAAGATACACCGTGGTTACATAGCCAACAGTACGACACCATCTGCTGTACAGCCAAATAACACAAACGAGGCACAGTGGAGTGAAGTCAAAAGAGATCACGACCATAAGCGACACCTCCACAAAAGAGAATAGCGCTTCTCTGCTCTGCTTGCCCCTTCATTCGTCCTCCTTCCTGGGTTTTTTTTTTCCTTTCTGACATTACACTGTGTGATGCCTGTATAAGTGTGTAGATATTCCTCGTTTGCTGTCTGACGAAGGATCATACCCAAAATGTAAAGTGTTGTCCTGTCCTTACTGGTGGAGTTGACACTTATTGGCCTTTATCTTTGTACAGGCATGTACACTTCCTGTCAGAATTATGAAGAAGATGCACCGCTGCTGGTGCCAGGAATACTGGTATATTCACCCCGCGACAACTGAGCACTGATTCTTGCTGACGCAAGACGTTTTTCTGTGAAAGAGAATGAAAGATGAAAAATGAAAATTCATGAGTTGCATGCACACACACACACATATATATATGTGTGTGGACATATGCATATGTGTGGATCCGATGAAACCTGTCGTAAGGTGAAAGGAGTTCAAACTGAAAGAAGAGGGGCATTGTGAACTGAAGTCAATCATTATGAAAAATTATTTTTTATTGCATTTCCAGTTAAATTAATCTTACGAATACCCTGATGAAATATTATGCCTTCAAATTTACTAAACATGTGTTTAAAATGTGTTCTTCTAGCACATAAATGGATATTTCTTTTTAAACAAAAGAAAATCCTTCAACGCAATGTTTTCGATAAGAGGCTTCTTCATGCATTCTTGAAATTCTTCTTACAAAAAAGTTGTACCTTCGTCACAATTCCACCAATTTTTATCAAATAAAGTTTTAAATTCTCATAACATATTACGCTATCAGTTTACGCAAAACAAGGCATTTTGAAGATTTCAACTTACGACGACTTTTGTCAGTTCAACACATACAAACATACACACACAAAAGAAATAAAAAGGAGTTAAAAACTTGACACATGAAAAAGTCTTTCAGAAATAAATAAAAGAAAACACAGAGGCATGGAAAAACCCAACAACTATTACTTAATATTATTTTCTAAAAACCAAATGCTTCCATAAGACCTGCAGATATTTGGAATTGCATCAAAATATATGTTAGTTTTAATAAACTTACGCTTCACGACCTTTGACCGTTTCTCTTTGCCCATGAATCCTAAGATACCGTAGAATGCGAGAGGCAGTGGGGGCGATGATCGCTGCTATCAAGATGACCGCCGACAATCACCGGACCTATAGCTGCAGCCAAATACATAACTCCAGATCAAACGTGTGTGGTTCATCTGTGGCAAAAACAATATTTTCATCCGTATTAGTTTTAACCAGGGGATTCTCACATTGCGGGTCACGGCTCCCAAAGGGATCATGAGCCTTTGTCTGCATGTCATGGGGGGGGGGGGGGGTCACACTACATGCACATATTGATATGCTTGTCTCAAAAAAAGCAAATAAATACACCCTTCTCATTAAAATGCATGATTAAACCAATTCTTGTTAATAAACATCAATAAACAATCTGTTATTGCAGTCTTTGCTTTAATTATTCTTTTAAATTTCTAAAGAATATAAAGACACAATCAAAAAAAATATAGGTCTAAAGGTTCATTAAAATCTAGGCCGTCCAACAATGCCGTGTTCTCAGCCCTGTAGAAAAAATGAGTAAAAATAAGCTTTTAGCAATATCAGGAATTCCTTTCCATGTCCATCAATTGTTGAGCAGAGGTGTTCATATTTACAAATATAGGCTATATATGGAAAAACAACAAAAAAAATAACCATATGTGTATGGCCAGACTTACCCTATCAACAATGTGTACCAGCCTATCAACTGTAGAAAGCAATGTATGGTTGAACAGTTCAACAAAATAAGCTTTTAGCAATATCAGGGAATTACTCTTCAACCATGTCCATCAATTGTTGAGCAGATTGAGAGGACTTATCCTATCAACAAATGGGATAACAGACTTATCCTATCAACAATGGTATGGAAACAGACTTATTCTATCAACAATGTGTATGGCATAACAGACTTACTCCTATCAACAATGTGTATATTACAGACTTACCCTATCAACAATGTGTCAACAATGGTATGGGATAACAGACTTACTCTATCAACAATGTGTATGGCATAACAGACTTACCCTATCAACAATGTGTATGGGATAACAGACTTACCCTATCAACAATGTGTATGGCATAACAGACTTTACCCTATCAACAATGTGTATGGGATAACAGACTTATCCCTATCAACAATGTGTATGGGATAAACAGACTCACTCTCATCAACAGATAACTTACCCTATCGACAATGTGTATGGGATAACAGACTTATCCTATCAACAATGTGTATGGGATTACAGACTTTCAACAAATGGGATAAGACTACCCTATCAACAATGTGTATGGGATAACAGACTTACCTATATCAACAATGTGTATGGGATTTTAACATGTGTATGGGATTACTTACATCCTATCAACAATGTGTATGGGATAACAAACTTACCCTATCAACAATGTATATCAACATTGTGTATGGGAACAGACTTATGCTGGGATTCAGACTTACCTATCAACAATGTGTATGGGATTTACTAACAATTTGACCTACTCCATGCAATGTGTATGGGATTACAGACTTACCCTATCAACAATGTGTATGGAATAACAAACTTACTCTATCGACAATGTCCATGCAGGCGTTCCCGTTCATTGAGTCTGAAACGTCCTGATAATGGTTGTTCAAATCTCTGTACTCCGCCAGCATTTGGTACACACCGACTTGTTTGTTTTGTCATCTTCCACTGGAAATTGCCACCATCGGATGCTGGTGTCCTAAAGGAGGCACAGAAAAAATATGACAGACCAGTCATGGATGGCCGGGTTTCAAAATGCGTACAGGTCCAACAATACCATTAACAAAAGATATCTGTGTGGTCTTACATTTATATTCTACTGAAAAGCTGAAAATGGAAAACAACAAGAGTGAAATAGGATGGAGGGGGGTAAGCTAAACCACATACAAAAGTCGTTTTTATCTATCCACTTCACCCGACAGGCATTAACATGGAACCTGAAGAGCCTCCGAAAGAGGAGAAAGAACACAATTACATTCAAATTTAGAGCTCCACCATGCGCTGATCTGAGGGTGAAGTAGGAGGAGGAAATAACAAGACGAAGGGGAAGTGAATGAGTGAAAGGAAAGAAGTAGGAGCTGCCAGCAGAGCTCACTAACTGCCCATGGGGAAGAGCACAGAACACATGGGAGACAACTGGATACAGACATGACAGAGACATGGGGAAGACTTTGAAGAGAGGTGGAAGAGATAGCACAAGACGGAATCGCTGGAAATGTCTTGTTGACGACTGTGACCCCACAAGGCATGATGAAAGTGCTGATCTATCTACTCGTATCATAATTGTAACATAGTTTTGTAAGAGATTACGCTGTAAACGAAAGCCTATGATGTAATCAATTTTAGTTCATGCAAAACCTCTATTTGAGTTTGAGACGTAATCATTTTGGTGTGCCCTAATATCCATTCGTTTATATCTGGAAAGGTTAAGAATGTTGTAGAATAATGTCGAAATGTTTAAAATGGTGGGGAAATTTCCGTTGTAGAAATATCTTAGTTTTCGACTATATATAACGGAAGAGGGAATGAAAAAGAACTTACAGTAGATTCTACCTCATTTTATGCCAGCTTACATTAAATATAGCTGTACTTATTTCATCCATTGATTGTGAGTATAATAAACAGCCTTGTTAATGTTATAATCATTAATCAGGCCTTTGCTGCTACTAGTGTCTATTTCTACCTCTAGATCTAGTGCCTTGCTTCATTTTTACCTTTGTAACAATTATTATCATAATTGTCAAGTTGTATACTTAACTCAATAAATAAGAGCCACTAAAAAACACCAAGGAAACGCTTCACCCTGGTCGGGGCTTAAACCCACGACCATTTGGTTCAGATGCTGACCCCTTGCCTTTGGATCTGACCACCAAGTCCCCCTCATGTAAGGAAGAGTAAGGAAAATTCAAACAAAAACGAAAGCAGTTTTACTTAAAAAACAATTCATTTCCTATCAGATGCTCTATGAATTATGAGGCAAGTGACTTTAAAGACAGCTAGGTGTCAAATCTGAGCATCCATTCTTACCTCCAAAGACACCTTTCAGACACAGCGATAAATTCCTGAACTTGTCCATGAAGTGCACAACTTCATCTGGTATGGTGTAATTCACAGTTTCTGAACAGCTGTGAATTTCAATGTCTTGAGTGCAAGCTGGAAATTCAAAGCCATAAATCAATAAAAACATCTCTCAAAATTTGGAAAATTGGACAAATCTTTTAAAAAATGCAAAATTTGATCAAAACAAACACGACAACTTCCTTCTACGTCACGATTAAAGGAAAAAATGACAAAGAAAAAACTCAGTAATTACACTTTAGAAGTTTCCTGACATCTTTAAAAAAGTTTTAAACTAAAATGTTGTAAAAATCTCTTCAGTAATATTTGGGTTTGACCAACAAAGCAAAAACTAGAAATAAGCATCTGCAATCATCATCTCAAATGAAAAAAAACAACTTCTTAATGAAGTAAATAACAATGAACCAATGCTACAAAATAGAAAATGAATCACCTGCACAGGCAGCTCTGACCAAACACCTTCAATGAAGGCCTGCATCAACGGGATAATTTGAACCCGATTTTCCCTCATGTACTTGATGCGATTGTCTCTTAGTTTTCTTCATGGCCTAAATAATTTCATAATAACAAAGAGAAACTTAGGAATGAGCCGTGAAGAACATGAATCAAATCAAACAAAAGGATTATATTAAAATTAATGAAAATGTATTTTACCATGTTGAGCTACTTTCTGTCTCTCTGTCTTTGGATGTGTAATTTAACAATGACAGTTAACTCAGACATGAACAATTGTTAAAGGTCAAGGCCATAAATGAGGTTAAGCCATAGAGTACGTTGATATATTTAATATATTATAATATAAGATGACTTCATTTTTTCCATAGGTGTCCAGGAAAAGGTCAACTTAAAATTTTCTACATGAATGGAACGATCCTTCCTGGGAAATGAAACAGCCCCATGCTGCCAATAAAACCCTGGGAAAAGCATATATACATGTGCTGCCAAACAAAACCCAAAAATCTGACATGGATATATTTAAACAATTTCATAAGCTCAATGAAGAAAAAGTTCAATTTAAATTGTAATTGAACAGCTTTTTATTTCTGTTATAGGTCATTGAAGTGGAATGATATCAAAATGACATTAAAAGTTCTGTTTTAGATTATTTATAGTTCATAATTTTTTACCACCAGACCTCCATATATGCCATTGTATTTCTTCTACCCGATCTATATGACCCAAGCATGAAAAGTTTGACGCATAGCTAACTTTGCAACCTTGCTGAACACCCTGGGTGCATAATACACATAAAACACACATACACACACACACATCCGTGCACACCCCCATCTTCTATCCGAGACACGATGATACTATTCATATATATGTATACATGTAAAAGAATAAAATCATCTGTGTGCTAACATTTTGGTGGTTTTGAGAAAAATGAAGGAAACTCTTTGGCCTGACCTCAGCCAGTGATATACATACACCGTGTAGGACAAAATGATACGTCAGTGATAACTCAGGAATACCTCAACGCATTTTATCCTCATTCATTTTTGACTGATAGATCATAGAATGAGGAGTGAAAATAAATCATTTTCATTCTGGCCTCAGTAAGACCTAGTTAGACTATACATTAGCACACTGCCGGAAAAAAACCCAATTTTGTGCGAATAGTTAGAGAAAAAGAGCGTATGTTATGATCCATCAATTTAAACATGAATTACATAGATAATTCGTTTACAGACTGTCATTGGTGATAGGTTGACTCTCAATCAAAACCTATCAAATTTGACTTATAAATGTTTTGGGAGCAAAACGCATTTTCTTCAAAGTTAACAATTTACAGTAGTAACAAAATATACACAGGCACTTATCTAACATGCTACAACAGTGAGTATAAATCTGGTGTCATATCTGTGACATACGATGGACTTTGTTTCTTTTTAGCAAAACCCTGTGCACCATGGTGGTGATCTCGCAAAACTGACAGTAGGTTCCTTTCATGACGGTGATTTTCCTTCAAATCGTGTGCTAGATCCGATTTCGTGTCTAGAGTGGATAATAATTACATATTTTTAAAATTTGATTTTACCCACATCCACAACTAGTGAAATTCGGGCTTTGGCTGGATTTTTAATTTTGCCCAGATATTCCTGTAAACAGCGAAGGGATCTTCAAAGTAGACAGAGAGTTGTGATATCCACACGGGGCCTCTTGTTATGATCCATCTTCAATAAGACTAGGTCTGGATCTACCTACCTGGACAGGGGGGGGGGGGTTGGGTTTTACTTAAAAAAAAAGGGCAGGAAATTTCTAAACTGTCTCGGCTTGAATCCACAACCTTTTGGTTGAGAGGCTAACACCACCGCCCATTTGCATATATATATATATATATATATATATATATAATAGACAAGAACATCCTGACTTCAATCTTAAAAAATACTGTATAAGTATAAAACTAATATATATATCGGTACATATTATATGATAACAAATGTATCAGTTTTACATAGCACCTTGAATTATTAGACATTTTTGTTTTCTTTAAAACTAGATAGTAATCAGAAGGAAAAAATACTTACAACAAAGTTGCTATATGTAACTGATGTTAATTGATGTTCAACGATGCATTCATTACATATTCTAAAGGGTCTTGAGTGTTTCAACTCACAGTCCGTAAATTCTCCTGCATAATGAATGTAAGCCTTATAATATGCCTGGCATTTTTCTATGATAGCACTCTCGTTGTATGTGCCGTTACGGCTGGTGTTTTGCGGAAATATTGCTCCTGGTGAACACTGTGCAGGAAAACTGTAACTCACATTCAGTCCAGATGCAAGATTCTGATCCCATGCTACACCACAGTACATGAGGCACATGAGGAAAAGGACGATATCAAAATCTGAGTTCATCATTTTGCTCTTGATTTTCTTTCTACTCTGACTTTAATGAGCAAGCTTAAAATCTACTGATCTTAATCTAAATCTACAAAAATATGGAATCTACTTGTTCACTGTGGGCAGGAAGACCTTTTGAAGGTAGATCAATATCCTTATAGTTGACCACCTTCTTTATGTTCACTACGAAATCCCACAATGCTTCAACATATACTTGGTTGTGTAGTAAAAAGAAAAAGTCACTAAAATAACATTATTTCTTTTGAAACAATTTTTGATCTCTTTCATGACATGCTGGATGCACCTGAGGAAGGAAGAAGAAAATAAGAAAATTCACTGTCTAGCAAATAAAAATAAGAGAAGTTTTATAGACTTATTTCAGAATAATCAAACCTCAGGGATGTAAAGCAACTAATGAAATAAAGACACGCTATTGCTAAAACCAATCTTTCGTGATAAACCCATGAAAACCAAAATAATAAAAAAGAACATTATATTATATATTATACTGCTTTAGAGGCCATTTACTTTTAAATGATCAACAAGTAGTAATACTGTACGATTCATAGCTGCCAACCTTTTCACGTGAAAAAACAGACTCAACAAAAGCAAATCAACTCAACCTCCAACGCCCCACAATATTACAGAAAACATTGATTATTTTCTTTAAAATTATGAAGTGACTATTCGTCATTATGACGAACATCTGAGAGAAAAATGCTATTTGTCGATAGTTTTGAATCTATTTTATTGCCAATGACGGTTGACGATTTTGACTATCGCTTTGGTAATCGAGTACTCTCTCGCGGTAAGCTCATCATTTTATTTTCCTCATTCATTAATTGATTTCCGAGCTGACCGCTTCACCAGTGACAACGTCCGTCAATCTTGCCACAGGGTCCACTTTTACAACGATTTCTTACAGGAAATCTAGACATTAGCTCTAGATCTAAGTACTTCGCAAGACATAAATACAGAGGGAAGGACAGAAACACAAGACCAAGAAAGACAAGTAGAAGGAGAGTGACACACATACATGTGCAAGATACAAAGAGAGAGACACACACACATACATATCTTCAGATCAAATCACACATGCCCCATAGATCTTGACTTAATGTTTAATCATGACACAAGACCAAGAAAGATAGAAGGAGATAGAGATACACGTGACACAAGACAGAGAGAAAGGATAAGGCCAAGAAAGATAGGAGGAGAGAGACACACCATATACACACATACATGAGAGAGAGAGAGTGAGAGAGAGAGAGAGAGAGAGAGAGAGAGAGAGAGAGAGAGAGAGAGAGAGAGAGAGAGAGAGAGAGAGAGAGAGAGAGAGTGAGAGAGAGAGAGAGAGAGAGAGAGAGAGAGAGAGAGAGAGAGAGAGAGAGAGAGAGAGAGAGAGAGAGAGAGAGTGAGAGAGAGAGAGAGAGAGAGAGAGAGAGAGAGAGAGAGAGAGAGAGAGAGAGAGAGAGAGAGAGAGAGAGAGAGAGAGAGAGAGAGAGAGAGAGAGAGAGGCGCTGTAGCCAAACCAAAGTGTTGTGACCTGGTAATCACAATGGCACTGATTCAAGCCCCACAGCTGGCACAGGTGGGTTTATATTACAATGTTGTACTCTTACGAAAGGTACTGCACTCTATATTTTTTAAACTTGCCTTAGGTGTGAATGAGTACCCACCTATAGGTAGAGAAAGATTTTGTCACAGCACTAGTATGAAAAGCCTCTTTAAATAGAAATTGTGTGTATTGTACTGTATGTTCCCACCGGGAAAGAAATGGCCTGCTGGGGGATACACAATGTACAGTCAGTGAGCCTGCATCATACGAACTATAAGTCCAGTTTTATCTTCATCTTTATTCACACTCAGTTTCATTTAAATTCACACTAAGCTTTATCATTCCTATTTACATTCAGTTTCATCATCGACATCCATACTCCGTTTCATCATTGGCATTCAGTTTCACCCTTCATACTCAGTTTCACCATCACCACCAGCATAGATGCTGGAATCTATTTTCAGACATACATGGTTTTGCGAGTGTTAAAAACTAGACCCAATGGGGATAGTGGATATAATATATATTATACCGATTGCTTATTTATATGATTGTTATACAGGTGTCTATTGGTTTTTGTGCCACGGAATCCTAACTAGACTAAGCATAGGGGCTCCCTACTGTTAAAAAGCGAAATATCACGGTCTCAGAGTAAGACAGAGTAAAGGGGACCAAGGAGCATGGGCCTTGTGGAGCCCAATCAGTGGAGAAAGAATGAGAGAGCCTACAGTGATCGCACTCGGCACCGCCAATGTTTCATGCCACACTCTTTCCTGAGGCTAGCAGTGGAGAGGGGATTATGGTAGATCTACGTCACAGTCAGTTGGCTTGAAGGAGAGATCGCACTGTGTGTTTTTCGAGTGAGTTGAGTCCGAGATAAACCATGAATAGTATAATATTTTTTAAATTTTGTAATAAAGCTTAAGTGTGATAATGCTGACTAGCTACCGTAAATCAAACCTCCGGCAGCCCTACCATTCCCAAACCAAGGACTTCACAGCAGTTTTCACATGGGTTCAGTGTGTGTGTTATATTAGGCCCAGACGGGTGTAAGTGTAAACGTCTGTACAACTGGTCAGGTCTGTTTCAAGTTTTGATGTGTCCGAATTCTCTTTATTTCAATAAAAGTTTTTTTCAATTTAAACAATAAAAATAAATGTTGCATGTTCCATACTTCAATGACTATTCTAGATCTAAAAAAAATTTGTTGTGATAATGTTGTCTTCTAGTCGGTGGTCGTACTGCTATTTGTCACCAATGTCGTTAGATTGATGTTAGTTAGAGTAGAGCAGCGTTGAGTATTGATGAAATTTAAAGGAAACTTTAGACATTCCATTACATCAATTAATGAAAATGCTCAGTTCTAACAAATGAGTCAAATCGTATATATTTTTTTTTATTACAAGATGGACAGTCTTTAGAACTAGATCTAGATCTAGAATAGGATCTAGATTCTAGCTTATAATAAAAACGCCATGCCATTGTAATCATTCATAGTAAATGATATATTGAGACAAAAAGTAAATAGATTTCTATGTACCTTTCTTTACTTCTAATTCTAGTCCTTAAGTAGCCATGAGAAAAACAAATTAGGACAAGATCTGAATTTATAGATTCTATCTCGAGATCTAACCATGAAAAATACAGCACACGTGTATAGATTTCTAGATCTTGACCACTCTAGATTAGTAACATTGAGATCTGAAAAAGATCTAGATTAGTCTAAAGCAAGCTAGATCTAGATCTGGATTCAAATCTAAAGCTTCAGAAATCTATATAGATCTAGATCTTTATCTAGATCTAGATTCTAGTTATTTGGCAACAAATCAAACATGCTGTCTTTCCTTAAAAAAGGATTACCTTTCAAATCGTTGGTGTCGCTCCGTATCATTTCAGTCTTCTTTCTTTTGTGTACAAAAATTGTGTTGATCATGTGACAAAACGATGAAATCGAAAGAAGAAAATCCGATATAAAAAGTTCGAATGGCTACTTTGGTTATGGCAATGTTTTTGACATTCTATTGAGTAGTGTTCAGTGTTCATTCCGCTCAGGCGCCAAGCTGCACATTGTAACAATCCGATTGGTGTCTATTTCCAGTGACAAGAATTTTCTCGCATTAGAATGTAAAAAGTCAAGATATGGTAGTCATTCGAAGTTCGTCTTTCGGATTGTTGTATACTTTCGATTCCATCGTCGTCACGTGAGCAATACAATTGTGTACAAGATCGGTGAGGAAGAGCACGGAAATGAAAGAATGGAACCAACGATTTGAAGGGGTAATAAGTTTTACTGAAAGACAGCATGTTTGATCTGTTGTCAATTTTAACTAGATCTAGAAGAGCTAGATATAAATCTCTGTAGCATTAAATTTTAATGCAGATTTAGATCTAGCTCTAAATCTATCTAGATCTAGAACTAAAATCTAAATCAGAGGATCTAAATTGGGCCTGGATATAGTGATATAGATTAAAGGAAGTGGTTATTCGGACCCGGGTCCCAATAAACACCCACACTGTTCGGACATGCTAGTCCTATTAGGACACAGACTATTTATGTAAAATGACGTCATATCCTAACCTAAACTGTGCATGCCCAGAACAATATTATTAGATCTATTGTTTAAGTGCCGATACCACCCATGTCCCAAAATCCAATAACTTTCCCGGTAGCCTACTCCATAACATTAATAACGTAGTGTAGCACCTACTGGGATATTCACCTATTAAAAAATATTTAAAATGGGTAATAAAAATCGCGACCCGTGCTCCCGAAAATGAGTTCACCGGAAAATATGAAAGGTTTCCGTTTACTTTTTTTTCCGAACGAAATATGACCGCAAGAGATAGAAGTCGACTTCGCTCAAGGCCGTCAAGATGGCCTTACTTCGCTACGATGGAAACTGAAATTACGTGTCTTCAACTTCAATTCTCTAAAATATATTTTTAGACAGATTCTAGATCTGTGTGTCCCAATAAAAACCTGGGCTAGATTTTTTTAAAAACAAGCGTTTTTGCAATCTATAAATAAACTATGAAGATAAAATCATAATGCACCATTGTCTCCGCGTATACTTAAATATTAATATATTACATTAAAAGATGAGTTACAAGTTATTATACATACTCACTGATACAGACGATACGTGTTTTAGACCTACACATGGTATATACAAGTGCACATCTATATGATGTATACAAGTTTACATTCTTGTCTCTTCTCCTCTCCTGTCTAATTTGTTAGTCTACGAAACAAAAACTGTCAGGAAACACCCGCAATTCATACAGCAGCGTTTGACAAAAAACAGCCTATCGTAAGCACGAGTAGAAGCGATTGGCACTCGAATGGTTTTTAATAGACACTAATGCAGTATAATAAATATTTTATTTTGGTAAGTTTGTGCCTTCATTTTTTCATGAAAGATTAATGTTTTTGGCAATGTTATTATATGTCTTTATTTCCTTTCATCCCACGGGTTTAATTATTCTGAATTAGGCCTTAACTTCTATTATACTTGCTTGATCAAGAGTGAAAAGAAATTTATTGTTTTCTTTTTCTCTCCTCAGGAGCGTCAAGCATGTCATGATAGAAGATCAAAATTGTTTCAAAAGCAAGGAGATTATTCTAGTGACTTCTTTTTTACTACTTCAAGTGCATGTTTTAGGTTTCATGTGATTTCATCCCAACTCATTTTTCTGCCTACAGCGAACAAGTAGATTCCCTATTCTGTAGATATAGATTAATAATAAGATCAATAGGTACTAAGCTGCCTTGTTAAAGTGGAAGAAAGAAGAAATCAAGGGCAAAATGATGAACTCAGATTTTGCTATCAGTCTTTTTCCTCATCTGCCTCATGTACTGTGGTGTAGCACGGGATCAGAATCTTGCATCGGGACTGACCGTCAATTACAATTTTGCTGCACAGTGTTCACCAGGAGCAATATTTCCGCAAAACACTAGCCGTCACGGCACATACAACGAGAGTGCTATCATAGAAAAATGCCAGGCGTTTTATAAGGCTTACATTCATTATGCAGGAGAATTTACAAGCTGTGAACTGGAACACTCAAGACCCTTTAGAATATGTAACGAGTGCGTTGTTGAACATGAGTTAGCATCTGTTACATATAACAACTTTGTTGTAAGTATTTTTTTCATCTGATTACTTTTTAGTTTTAAAGAAACCAAATGTTTTATGATTCAAAGAAATGTGTAGATATTATGCATTTGTCATTTAAGTACTGGTATTTAATATATATATATATATATATATATATATATATATATACTGTATAGAGAGCTGTTATTAAAGATCACACTCAGGGTTTGATTGTAATGCAAGGGGAAGGTGGCCCAGAGGCATGGTGTCAGCCTCTCAACCCAAAGCCCAGATGTGTGAACAATTTTCTCTTCTTTTGAGCCGAATCCACACACACGCAAACCTCCCCCCTCCCCCCTTCTGGTCCAAGAAGGTGGACCAACACCCGTGTCCACATCACACCACTCTGGGCACGTCCCATGGCTGTTTACAGGACCGTGCAGGCAAAGTTAAAAATCTTTCCAAAATACCCGAAATCACCTTAGTTGTGGTTGTGCGTAACTTAGAGTCAAGAAGTCTATCAAATGCACTCTGAAACACAAGGTCAGATCTTGAGGGATACGAGTAGCAAGGAAATTACTCTCATGAAAGGAAAGGAACTGACTATCAATTTTATGAGATCACAGTCAAGGCGGACAGGGTTTATCTCAAGTCACTTTTTGGCTTGCAGCATGTCAAAATATATGTATCTTTTTTTTTAATTTACTTGGCAAGTTGTAAACTTTGAAACGTTGAACTTTGCTTCCAAAATTGAGGTCGAATTTGATGAATTTTGGTTGAGCGGGACGAAGAGTCTAACAAGCCAACCTATCATCGACAACAGTCTGTAAACAAATTGTTTATGACATGCATTTCCAAGTATTTTAATATTCTTTTGTTTTGATGCATGTTCTTCACGTTGCATTCCTACGTCTCTCTTTGTTATAAAATTGTTTAGACTGATCAAGATCTTCGAGATTGTCGCATCAAGTACATGAGGGAAGACCGGGTTCAGATCATTCCGTCTATGCAAGCCTACATTGATAGTGTTTGGTCTGATGCTGCCTGTGCAGGTGATTAATTTTCTAGTTTATAATATAGTGTTGTTTCATTGTTATTTATTTCATCAAGAAGATCTTGTTAGTGCGAATCAGGTTTTGAATAGATTTATAATAGAAACGCAACAGTGGTGGGATTGCACAACAAGAAATTGGGAAACAAATGAAAAGCGTGTCAGCTCTTGAGACAATGTTAATGGATGTTTTTCCTTTGCTTGCTTTGTTGAACAAACCAAAATTTTACTGAAGAGATTTTACAACTCTAAGGGAAAACAATTTTAAAGAATGAAAAATCAAGAGTGACTTGGGGTTGGGGAGGGGGTGTCTTAGAATGAAGTTGTCATCTTTATTTTGCAGTGGCTCATGTTTTAGATTTGTCAAACTTTACTTTTTAAATTTTTTTCCGATCTTTAAGTTTGTTGAGGAACGTGTTTATGAGTTTATAACTTTGATTTTCCAGCTTGCACACAAGATGTTCAAATTCACAGCTGTTCAGGAAATGTGAATTACACCATACCAGATGGAATTGTGCACTTCATGGCCCGTTTTAAGAATTTATCGCTGTGTCTGAACATGTCTTTGGAGGTAAGAATGGATGCTCTGATTTAATGCCTAACTGTCTTTAAAATGACTTGCCTCATAATTCATAGAGTATTGGATTAGGAATTGAATTGCTCAAGTAGCACTGCTTTTGCTTTTGTTTAAATTTCCCCTGCTTTTCCTTACTGAATAATCATAGGACACTTACATTCTGATGAGGGAAGGGATTGAACATTTATCAGATGCCATGTACGCGTCCAAAATTAGGGAGCAATCTATCAAGTCCTGTATACTTGAAGGGGAAATTTTAATTTTAATTTATTTATAAAATGGAGTAAGGAAAGAGTGAAGTGTGAGGTTGAGGGATTGTGTGTGTGTGTTTCACAATTTTACACCCTTTTCTTTTTATGTTGTGAAGGAAATATTTAGAATGTGCATGGGAAGGACAGGATTAGAGGTGAACACGTTTTTCTGCATTTTAGAAATGTTTCTAAGTTTGTTTGAAAGCAGGGGGAAAGGGGTGCTATTTATTTAATCAGTTTAATACACAACCTAATAATGATGATACAAGTAGATAGATCATCACTATCATCATCATACCTTGTATTCCCTTGTGAGGTGACGGCCGTCAACAAGAGATTTTCAGTGATCCCTCTTCCTTCCCATCTCCTTCATGTCTGTACCCAGTTGTCTCCTACATGCTCTGTGTTTTCCCCCGTGGGCAGTTGGTGAGCTGTTCTGGCAGCTCCTACTTCTTTCCTCTCACTCATTCACTTCTCCTCCATCTTGTTATGGCCTCTTAATTCACCCTGAGATCACTGCGTACGATTGGTGGAGGGCTAAATTTCAATCTAACTGTGTTTTTCCCCTCTTTCTGTGGCCCTTCAGATTCCATGATAACGCCTGTCGGGTGAACGTTAGAAAGGTAAGCCAAATGACTTTTGCATTTGGTTTGGCTTGCCCTCTTCAACCTTTTCCACTCTTGTCGTCAGTTATTTAGTAAAATATATAACTGTAAGACTACGCAAAAACAAGAACAGCATTTGTTAATGGTAATGACGGACCTGTACCAATTTGAAAACCTGGCCATCCATGGCTGGCCTGTCAGTGGGTGGTTGGTGGGCGCCACTGATAAGTCCTACTTTTATTTCTCTCTATTACTTAGCTTTCATCTTGCTATTTCTTCTCAATTCAGCTTGAAATCATCACCACATAGTGTGGATGGGGTAGTTTCAATGAAACAAACAACCTGGTCAGTCATACTTTTTCTGTGCCTCCCTTAGGACACCGGCATCAAAATATGGCAATTCCATGTGGCAGATGGCAAAACGAACACGTCCATATGCACCCAATGCTTAGAGGAGTACGTTGATTTGAATGACCATTATGAACACATTTCTGACTCCATGGATGGGAACACCTGTATGGACATTGTTGATAGAGTAAGTCTGATATTGCATACACATTGTTGATAGAGTATGTCTGATATTCCATACACATTGTTGATAGAGTAAGTCTGATATTGCATACACATTGTTGATTATAGTGTAAGTTTGATATGGCATACACATTGTTGATAGAGTAAGTCTGATATTGTATACACATTGTTGATAGAGTAAGTCTGATATTGCATACACATTGTTGATAGAGTAAGTCTGATATTGTATACACATTGTAGATTGAGTAAGTCTGATATTGCATACTACATTCTTGTTAGAGTATGTCTGTTATCCCATACACATTGTTGATAGAGTAAGTCTGATATTGTATACACATTGTTGATAGAATAAGTCTGATATTGCATACACATTGTTGATAGAGTAAGTCTGATATTGTATACACATTGTAGATTGAGTAAGTCTGATATTGCATACTACATTCTTGTTAGAGTATGTCTGTTATTTCATACACATTATTGATAGAGTATGTTTGTTATTTCATACATGTTATTGATAGAGTATGTTTGTTATTTCATACATGTTATTGATAGAGTATGTCTGTTATTTCATACACATTATTGATAGAGTATGTCTGTTATTTCATACACATTATTGATAGAGTATGTTTGTTATTTCATATACATTATTGATAGAGTATGTCTGTTATTTCATACACATTATTGATAGAGTATGTTTGTTATTTCATACACATTATTGATAGAGTATGTCTGTTATTTCATACACATTATTGATAGAGTATGTCTGTTATTTCATACACATTATTGATAGAGTATGTTTGTTATTTCATACATGTTATTGATAGAGTATGTTTGTTATTTCATACATATTATTAATAGAGTATGTCTGTTATTTCATACACATTATTGATAGAGTATGTTTGTTATTTCATACATGTTATTGATAGAGTATGTCTGTTATTTCATACACATTATTGATAGAGTATGTCCGTTATTTCATACACATTGTTGATAGAGTAAGTCTGTTATTTCATACACATTATTGATAAAGTATGTCTGTTATTTCATACACATTATTGATAGAGTATGTCTGTTATTTCATACACATTATTGATAGAGTATGTTTGTTATTTTATACATGTTATTGATAGAGTATGTCGGTTATTTCATACACATTATTGATAGAGTATGTCCGTTATTTCATACACATTGTTGCTAGAGTAAGTCTGTGATATTCACTTGTGGACGTACAAGGCACTGCATCAAGAGAGGTAACTAAAAAAAATATAAATAGCATCATGTAGTTGTGTCCCTTGTGTAATCTGAGAAATGCTTAATCTGAGAAGAAATGTCTAGTCCGACGAGTTTCGTATTAAGCATTTTCGAGTGTTCATCATAATAGGATTTGCATTTTTGGCTCCAAAACCTTGGGAAATAATTCACCACACTTTGAAGTAAATGCTTTGTGCCACCATACACGATGTTGTAAAGATGCACCTTTTTTGGGCGAACATTGTGAAAGTGAAAGCAAGCCACTGATTTTTTTATGATCAAAAGTGAAGCAATATAAACAATACAGTGCAAGATAAAGATATAGCAGATGTTAAGAAAAAGTGAATCTTTTCACAAAGATTTTAAAATTTCGATGATATCCTCGAGCAAAGAATTCAGGGTCAGGTAATGAATTCATCTTCTTCGGAAATCGCAACGTGGCCGTCATGTGAAGGTTTAAACACAGTCACTGTTACGGTAGTAAGGCCGACCACAGAATCACAATACGTTGTTGAACCAGGCCATGGGCGATCATCGGGTGCTACTGGTAGGTCCTATTTCTTTCTTATCATGCTTGCACTTATGTTTCCCTTCCATCTTGCTGTTCCCTATGAATTCAATTTGAGATCATCGCAAATGGGGAGCGGGATAAATTCGATTAAAGAGACAATAATGAACCAGGCCTCCATGCATCCTACAAACTATAATTAGAAGTACAGAATATGTTAAGGGTGGAGGTGGATATAGGCAAGAATACTTGGGAAATTACTTTGCTTTATATTCATTAGTATTTTCAGTGATTAGACCTGAGCATGACGGGCGTTGCTTGTAGGTCTTACTCATTTCCTTTCCTTCTCTTTTCATTTATCTTTTGATCTTGCTGTTTCCTCTCAATTCACCCTGAGATCACCGCAATGGTGGATGGGGTAAATTTCAAAGAAACAAACCTGAGCATGTACATTTCTCTAGATTTAAAAACTAGGATCGGCCGAGTTTGAATTTGTCTTAGCTCGTGTTCAATCAGCTGAGTAGGCTAGCATAGATGGCTAGACTAATATTCAATGTGCGTGCTTGCTTGCAGTCTTCATTTTTATCTAATGACACATATCATCCGTTTAGAAAAGGCTTTCCCAAACGTTTCCAGTGCGTGACCCCTTTCAGTTGTACCAGACCTACTATGAGTTCCACCTTTATGAGCCTTCTGAAAACATACTTAGTTTCTAATATCGCAGATATGCTATTTTGGAATTTAACAGATTAATTACAGCAGAGAGAGCAATAACAATAGACAATGTTTATTATTGTTTAATAACATTTATTAATGCTCATTAAAAAGGACTGATTTAACCTTGTGTTGTAATTAGAAGAATGTATTTAGTTGCTTTTTTGACTCACGCAAATCAATATGTACATGCAGAGAAAGGCCCATGATCCCTTTTGGGGTCACGACCCGCAGTGAGAGAACCCCCTGGTTTAAAACATAACATGTACTGATGAAAGTCTTGTTTTTGCCACAGATGAACCACACACGTTTGATCTGGAGTCATGTATTTGGCTGTAGCTATAGGTCCGGTGATGCTGGGCCAATCATTTTGATAGCCATGTTTATCGCCCCACTGCCCCTCGCATTCTATGGTATCTTGCGATTCATCGGCAAAGAGAAAAGATCAAAGGTCGTGAAGCGTAAGTTGATTGAATTAACATACTTTTTTGGTTCAATTTATATTATTTCCTTGTATTTGCAAGTCTTATAATGGAAGCATTTGTTTCTCTGTTTATTTAACTAATTTTCTTTCTTTTCGTATGCATGTGTGTATATTTGTATGTATACGTGTGGGTCTAACATTACCCGTTGTTAGTTGAACATCTTCAAAATGTTTTTGCATTAAATGATAGCCTTATATGTTCTGGGCATTTTAAACTTTATTTAATGAAAATTAGTAGAATTTTGACAAAGGTACACATACTTTTGTAAAAAGAATTTCAAGAATACAGAAAGTCTCTTTTAGAGAATGTCGCGTTTTTCTTTAGATTCAAGAGAAGTGTCCAGCTATGTGCTAAACAGTACCATTTAAACACATACATAGGCACTTTCATGGCAAAATATTTCATCTGGGTCTTTGTAAAAGATCAAAAATGAAAACAATTGACCTCAGCTCACATTTTCCCTCTTTCTCGGTTCTAACCCCTTTCACCTTACATGTTTCATCACATTCACACACATATATGTGTGAGTGTGTGTCCAATTCACGAAGTTCATTGGGTTTTTTTTTTATCTGTCTTTCTCTTTCACAGAAAAACGTCTTTCATGTGCAAGAACCAGCAGTCGGATGTCGGTGGGTGAATATATCGGTGTTCCTGGCACCAGCAACAGTACATCTTCTTCCTAATTCTGACAGGAAGTGTACACACGTGTACAAAGATAAGCGACAATACGTGACAAATCCACCAAGACAGAACAAACATGTGACAGTTCGCGTATAACCCTTTGTCAAACAACAAACAGGGAATATCTACACACTTGACTTATGCAACCGGCAGGACGCAGTGTGATGTAAGAAGAAGAAAACCCAGAAACGAGGAGGAAAGACGGGGCGAGTAGAGGCGACAAAGGAAGACGGAGCGAGTAGAGAAGACAAGAGGCGACAAAGGGAAGACGGAGAGAGTAGAGAAGACAAGAGGCGACAAAGGGAAGACGGAGCGTAGTAGAGAAGACAAGAGGCGACAAAGGAAAGACGGAGCGAGTAGAGAATACAAGAGGCGACAAAGGAAAGACGGAGCGAAGAGAGGACAAGATGTGACAAAGGGAAGACGGAGCGAGTAGAGAAGACAAGATGTGACAAAGGGAAGACGGAGCGAGTAGAGAAGACAAGATGTGACAAAGGGAAGACGGAGCGAGTAGAGAAGACAAGATGTGACAAAGGGAAGACGGAGCGAGTAGAGAAGACAAGATGTGACAAAGGGGAAGATGATGATGATAACAATGAGTATAAGGGGAGAGAAAAAAGTAGAGAGAGAAAAGGGGCAGATAAAGCTTTGTTCTGTCATTATTGATGGAGGTGTCACTCATTGTCTTTTATCAATTTTGACCACTCCACTGTGGCTCTTTTGTGTTATTGCCTGTACAGAGGGTGTCGTACTGTTGGATACCTACCACAGTGTGTCGTTATTTTCGATGGTCAATGCACTTCTTAGCCTCTGTTTCTGTTCCAAAAGTCTTTCCTCATCATTTGCATCATAACATGTGACTTTTTCTTCAAAAAGGTGAAAATTTCTCTCATCCATAACTCCATTATTTCCCCAAAACTCTATAGCCAAAATATTAAAGACGCTTCAATTCATCCTCTTTCTTTAACTTTAAGTGTAACTCATCCATAACTCCATTATTTCCCCAAAACTCTATAGCCAAGATATTAAAGACGCTTCAGTTCATCCTCTTTCTTTAACTTTAAGCGTAGCTAATCATCTTTCAAGTCGAGGTTATTGGGAATCATCCCTGCATAGGTCACATTGACTTGGTCGTAATTTCTCTCATCTTTGATGTGTTATAGCAGAGAGCTAAGCCACATTGAGTGATTTCCTCTTTTCATCAATTTGATATTATAGTTTCGTTTCACTGTTTCAAGAAAGCTGTGTGTTTGTTTCTATGCTGTTTGCTTTGTGAGATGTATGACGCTGAACAAAGCTTTCAATCCTTGATATTTCTCTTCATAACCATGTTTGATCTGTGGTCCACGTGATATTATTTATGCCAATGCTTCACCGATTTTGTTGGGGTTTTTATTTGTATTTTCAAAGGTATTGTGTTTCATGACAACCTGTGAAACTATCAAAATCCCCCAAAATGCACATGAAAATTGATTTTTGTCTTGTTGTCTGAGCAGTTTTTAGTATGATAGCATATTATAGCAGTTTTAATATTCCCTCTACGCAGTGTGCGCATGCACGCACCTTACGAACAGAGAGAAAAGGCAGAGTCAAAAAAAAAGAAAGAAAAAAGCGTCTATTGTCTAACATTCATTCTCATCCACACAGCTCACATGAATGGGATTCTTTTGTCAAACTGCACAAAACCAAAATTGCACACACACACACACACAGTCTTGAAACATTAGAAGTAACATTGACCAGTTGCCACCCAATGCAAAGTCATCTGTTCTTGGGCTCTCTTCAACCTGTTCCAACTATAAAAGTACTATTGAATGTTAGATTCTATTAACCTTCATGATTCTGAACATCAGAATAGTGATTAAAAATACTGATTTTACTGTTGTACATGATATCAATAGATAAGAAATACATTTTGGGCGCGTTGTCTGTATTACTTTTTGCTTTCATTCCTGTCAACACTGACTAAATTACACATTGAATTTGTTCAACGGAGCAATCATACTTCTACGCAGTTATGAATGAGTACTTGGCTAGCAGTTGAGAAGAACATTGACAAGTGGCTAGCATGATATACTTAATAGGGGGAGCTAACAACGCCTGAGTGAGTTGGGAAGAATTGTGAATGATCTGACCCGCAGGGGAGTAACTGAATAAATGCTGTAAGATTTGTGAGCCTGCCTTATTGCAGAGATCAGGACTTTGTATTCGTTTTAAAAATTCAGTCAGGACATTTCTGTGACTGAGCATTTACTTGAGGTATGGAATTAATTTTTTATTGATTTTAATGTACCCTTCAAATCTCAATATTTTGATAGCTTGAGTAATAAAAATAATAATAATAATAATAATAATAATAATAATACTAATACTACTATTACTACTAATAATAATATTAATAATAATAATACTACTACTACTAATAATAATAGTAACAATAATACTAATACTTATAATTATAATAATAATAATGATAAAAATAAAGGCTTGGCAGTCACAATGGACACTTGCCCTAAACTGTGTAGGCTAGCATGGTGGTCTTAATCACATCTCTGAATAATTGAATAGAATAAAATTTAATATTCTTTTCTAACAATTTAGCAGGTTTTTAAAGAAATGAGGATGGAATGGCCACATATATACAGATGTTGTCATATCAATATCTAGGGCATGATTATGTAACATCCTATCGCAATGATGGAATTTCAGTTATTTTATTATTTTTGCAAACTGTATCTCAGGTTCAGCCCGTAGTTCCAGGGAGAGTCTTGAATTTGTATTTTATCGGCTTGGATGGATTTCATTTACGCAACATGCGAATTCTTATTCTATGTGTGTCACGATGACAATGAGAGGTTTCTAGCTTACCACCTGTGTCATACTGGTCACAACACTCTCAACTGTTTTGTACACATTTATAAACTGATTATTAGATACACTGTAAAACTGAAATAATAGTAATACAATGCGTGTGGATTAAATAATGTAATTTTACAATACTCCTATTTATTCCTACACTATTTATTCCTACTGAAAGAGGAATCTTATCAAAGTTAGGGGGGTTTTATGAATCTTCCGCTGAATCAGAATTATTTTTATATTTATTTTATGCTTGTTGAATGGTATGACTGCCTTATCCCAAGATATTTGCTCTGGGGATAAAAAGGAATTATAATTTATTTGTGAAAATCCTATTGCGATGCTATGAATAAACCTGTGTATTTTTATTTATTTGAATTTACAATTTGACTTATTTAATACTCAAATCCTTACAATAGTGTTTTGTATGACGGGCTTGGGGAGAATTTAAAATTTGATCTGTGGTCTATGTAAAAACTTTGATTATGATTGTGTTTGCAGACTGAAGTAAAAGGTGATCCTAACTGCTGTCCTCTATTTTAGTTGAGCAAATTTTAGATTTGTTATCGACTCAAAAACAGTAAGGAATAAGTAAATACGTTTTAAAGGAAAACTTCAAGTCAACTGATGTGCAGGAAATGTATTTATGTATTGTAAGATTTGTATGTATGCTTTTTTTGTAGTCAATAAGTATTCATGTATCAGTATTTCTACTACAAACAAATTTATGTAAAATGTGTTCCTTCAACGCAAACTATTCCATACTTCAGTGTCATTGTATTTCATTTATCGGCTTCGTTATGTTATAAAATAGCGGTATGACGTTATAAGGACATATTTTATGTCAACCTATTTGAAAATAAAAACAAAACATGGTGCTGAAAATTAAACTAAATGGAAGTTAGGACAGTCGTGTAAATACGATAGAATTTTAAATGAGACTTCCATAAATTCTCCAAATTCTTAGAACAAATACAGAATATATTAAGGGTAGACATGGACATAGTCGAAACATTAAGAAAAATTATCTTATCCACATTGAATATTTTTGGTGATTAGATCTGAACATGTCAACTTAATACAAAAGTTTTACCCTTTCTCTTAATTCTATGGGAAATAAAAAAACTGAGATCGGACAAGTTTGAATTGTCTTTGTTCGAGTTCAATCGACTGTAACTGTAGGTAAGCATCAATGGGTAGACTAGTATGAATAATAATGAGCGGAATTAGACATGTAAAGAGTACAATCTTTAGTCTTGACATTTAACTCGCTATATAAAAATATTCCCTAGTGCGTGAATGTTAGCGGAGGAGAGCATCTGATTCACAAGATTGTTGATGAAAAAACAGGTTCGACTATGTATTCTTCATGAAAGCCTATGGACACGCATGCCTTCTCTCGATACATGGCAAACGGGTAGCCCTGGTACAGAGTTTCTGCTATGGAATAAGACCTGCAACAGACTAGCGTCCCTATCCAGGGATCACATATCGTCTCCCTTTTTCACTTCATGCTGTAGAAACTGGGACAACTCTATTGATCGAGATGGCTGAGTGGTTAGGCTGTCGGACTTTGGATCATGAGGTCTCGGGTTTTAATCCTAGCAAAGTAAGTCTGATATTTTGCATTTTGTCCCTTGGGAAAGACACTTAACACGTATTTTTCCTACTTGTGAGTAAAAACCTGCGTCAGACTAGGGTCATGTCCAGGAGGTGAATATTATCACATGTTCCCTTCAATCTATAGAAACAGGGATAAGCTCCAGCTCTATGAGCCATAATGGCCTTGAAGGAATTTTGATTCTTTTCTTTTTTTGTTTTCTTTCTTTTTTTCCGCTTTATTGGTGAACAGAGTAAAATAAAAACAGAGTATATCAAATGCAGTATATAATATTCACACACAGGTTTAGTGATGTTTTACCATAATTTCAAATGTTCATTTACCTATTGCAGTGCATTGCTAACTGAAAGTGAGGTAGAATTTTAATTACTAATTCTGAACTGTGCCATATATGTTCATAGCATTTTGTTTGTTTATAAATAAAAAATAATATTTCTTTCAATAAATTTTGCTTCAATTTTTATAAATTTCAAAAGAGTTAGAAAAAATGGTTTACGTTATTTTCAAGCATGGATTAAAACATTGCAAGGGGAAATTGACATTATTTCAATTATATTATATCTATATGTTTTTTATGTTTTGGTCACCTGTGTACAGAAGGGATCAAAATTTTAAGAAGTCTGTTTTATTGATATGCCATGACAGATGTATACATGTGTGTCATAATGGCATTTTATTGCATGAGTGATGTCAATGCGTTTCTGTCGGATATTGGTTATCGTTCATCTTGCTGTTTCCTCTCCTACTTCATCCTGAAATCACCGCATATGGTGGATTAGGAAAAATTTCAAAGAAATTATCAAACAAACCTGTCTTCTTTTGACGAGTTGTACCTATTGTCGTTTATCACTTTTGACTTTACTCCATTGTGGCTCCCTTTATCTTCCACAACTGATAGATCTTATGCTTTTTAAAACTTTCTTTCCACCAAATTTGGAAAGTGAGAATATTATTGTGGTTGATTTATCTTTGATTTTGCTTCTGACTTATTTGACAGTGACAGTATTAGCAGTGCGACTTTTATGCAAGTTTTTCATGGAGAAAAGAATATCTCATTTTGTTTTGAATTCGTGTTTAAGAATTTAAGTGCTAAGATTTGATTATTCCTCAAGAAATATTTTTCCTTCACTGAAAATGCATTTTCATGTACATGAATAAATTATTTTTATGACATAAATATACTATACTTTTGTTAGTTCAATTTGTTGTGTTTTGAACACGTCATGAATTTCAGGGGTGCAATTGTAACATAGATTGGCAAATGAGATTCTGGAACCATTCAGATTATATTACAACTATAATACACAGTTTGAATCTTTGAGATTATATTATAATTATAATACACAGTTTGAATCTTTGAGTTTATATTACAATTATAATACACAGTTTGAATCTTTGAGATTATATTACAATTATAATACACAGTTTGAATCTTTGAGTTTATATTACAACTTTAATACACAGTTTGAATCTTTGAGATTACATTACAATTATAATACACAGTTTGAATCTTTGAGTTTATATTACAATTATAATACACGGTTGGAATCTTTGAGATTATATTACAATTAAAATACACAGTTTGAATCTTTGAGTTTATATTACAATTATAATACACAGCTGGAATCTTTGAGGTTATATTACAACTATAATACACAATAAACAACTTTCCTATAGACATCTAGTTTCTCATACAGTAAACAACTTTCCTATAGACATCTAGTTTCTCATACAGTAAACAACTCTCTCATAGACATCTAGTTTTTTCATACAGTAAACAACTCTCTTATAGACATTTAGTTTCTCATACAGTAAACAAATTTCCTATAGACATCTAGTTTCTCATACAGTAAACAACTCTCTTATAGACATCTAGGTTCTCATACAGTTAACAACTCTCTTATAGACATCTAGGTTCTCATACAGTTAACAACTCTCTTATAGACATCTAGTTTCTCATACAGTAAACAACTCTTATATAGGCATCTAATTTCTCATACAGTAAACAACTCTCTTATAGACATCTAGTTTCTCATACAGTAAACAACTCTTATATAGGCATCTAGTTTCTCATACAGTAAACAACTCTCTTAAAGACATCTAGTTTCTCATACAGTAAACAACTCTTATATAGACATTTAGTTTCTCATACAGTAAACAACTCTCTTATAGACATCTAGTTTCTCATACAGTAAACAACTCTCTTATAGACATCTAGTTTCTCATACAATGAACAACTCTCTCATACTCATAGACATCTAATTTATCCTACAGGGAACAACTTACTATAGACATCTTCTCATACAGTGAACAACTCTCCTATAGACATCTAGGTTCTCCTAAACAACTCTCCTATAGACATCTAGGTTCTCCTAAACAACTCTCCTATAGACATCTAGGTTCTCCTAAACAACTCTCCTATAGACATCTAGGTTCTCCTAAACAACTCTCCTATAGACATCTAGGTTCTCCTAAACAACTCTCCTATAGACATCTAGGTTCTCCTAAACAACTCTCCTATAGACATCTAGGTTCTCCTAAACAACTCTCCTATAGACATCTAGGTTCTCCTAAACAACTCTCCTATAGACATCTAGGTTCTCCTAAACAACTCTCCTATAGACATCTAGGTTCTCCTAAACAACTCTCCTATAGACATTTAGGTTTCTAAACAACTCTCCTATAGACATTTAGGTTCTCCTAAACAACTCTCCTATAGACATTTAATTTCTCTATAAACTACTATTATAGATATCTAGTATCTCATAAACAACTGTCCTATAGGCATCTAATTTCTTATAAACAACTCTCCTATAGACATCTAGTTTCTCATAAACAACTCACCTATAAACATTTAGTCTCTCATAAACAACTCTCCCATAGAATCTAGTTTCTCATAAACACATCTCCTATAAATATTTAGTTTCTCGTACATTGAACACATCTACAATAGATATCTTGGTTTTCATACAGTGAAAAGGTCACCTGTAGCCATGTAATTTCTCATAGTGACCACAACTCCTATAGACATCTAGTTTCTCATTTAGTGAAAACGTCTTTTATAGACATCTCGCTTCTCATACAGTAAAACCGCCTTCTACACACATGTAGTTTCTCATACAGTGAACACGTCTCCTATAAACATCTAGTTTCTCTTGCAGTGAACATGTCTCCTAATAACATCTATTTTCTCATACTGTTTAACGCATCTCCTATTAACATCTAGTTTGTCATACAGTGAACATGTCACCTATATACATCTAGTTTCTCATGTAGTGAGCACGTCTCCTATATACATCTGGTTTCACATACAGTAAACACGTCTACTGTACACATCTAGTTTCTCACAGAGTGAACAAGTCTCCTATAAACATCTAGTTTATCATACAGTGAACATTTCTCCTATATACATCTAGTTTTCTTGTACAGTGAACATGTTTCCTTTAGACATCTAGTTTCTCATGCAGTGAACACGTCTTCTGTAGACATCTAGTGTCTCATACAGTGAATCTGTTTCCTATAAACATCTAGTTTCTCATACAGTAAACGCGTCTCCTATATACATCTAGGTCTTTATGCAGTGAACACGTCTCCTGTAGACATCTAGTTTCTCATACAGTGAACACGTCTCCGGTAAACATCTTGTTTTTCATACCATGAACACATCTCTATAGACATCTAGTTTCTCATATAATGAACACGTTTCCTGTTGACATCTAGTTTCTCATACAGTGAACACATCTCCCATAGACATTTACTTTGTCATCAAATGAACACGTCGTCAATAAACATACAATTTTCGTACCGTTAACAACTCTCCTATCGACCTCTAGTACATCAAACAGTAAACATGTCCCCTGTGAACATCTAGTTTCTCATGCAGTGAACAACTCTCCGATAGACCTGCAAGTTCTCATACAGTAATCAACTCTCTTATTAAAATAATAATAATAAATCTTTATTGTCCTTTTCAGGCAATCCATGTGAGGTTCACATTATGGAAATCTAGTTTCGCATACAGTGAACAACTCTCTTATAGACATCTAGGTTCTCATACAGTGTACAACTCTCATATACAGATTTAGTTCCTCATGCAGTGAACAACTCTCTTATGTAAAATATAGTTTCTCGTTTAGATTCTCATACAGTTAACAACTATAGACATCTAGTTTCTGAGTGAACAACTCTCTCATAGACGTTTAGATTCTCACTAAACAACTCTCAGTTTCTTAACAGTGAACAACTCTCGTTTAGATTATCATACACTGAACAACTCTGACCTTTAGTTTCTCATACAGTTAACAACTCTCCTATAGACATTTAGATTCTCATACAGTGAACAACTCTCCTATAGACATTTAGTTTTCATAGTCATACACTGAACAACTCTCTTATAGACATTTAGTTTCTCATACAATGAACAACTCTACAGTGACAAGTCATTTTAGTTTCTCATACACTGAACAACTCTCTTATAGAAATAAAGTTTCTCATACAGTAGAACATCTATGGTTTCTCATACAGTGAACAACTCTCCTATACAGACATTTAGTTTCTCACTGAAAAAGTCATAGACATGTAGTTTTTCATGCAGTAAACAACTCTTATGGACATCTAGTTTCTCATACAGTGAACAACTCTCCTATAGACATCTAGTTTCTCATACAGTAAACAATTCTCTTATGGACATCTAGTTTATCATACAGTGAACAACTCCTATCGTGTCCCTCATACTCTGAACAACTCTTATGGACATCTAGTTCTCAGAAACAACTCTTATGGACATCTAGTTTCTACAGTAAACAACTCTCTTATGGACATCTAGTTTCTCATACAGTAAACAACTCTCCTAGTTTCTCAGACATGAAAAACTTTTTCATACAGTGTAAACAACTCTTATGGACATTTAGTTTCTCATACAGTGAACAACTCTCTTATAGACATCTAGTTTTTCATACAGTAAACAACTCTTATGGACATCTAGTTTCTCATACAGTGAACAACTTCTTATAGACATCTAGTTTCTCATACTGAAAAAGTAAACAGTTCTCTCTCTTATGGACATCTAGTTTCTCATACAGTAAACAACTTTCTTATAGACATCTAGTTTCTCTACAGTAAACAATCTTATGGACATCTAGTTCTCATACAGTAAACAACTCTCTATGGACATCTAGTTTGTCATACAGTAAACAACTTTCTTATAGACGGAATTTCTCATACAGTAAACAAATCTTATAGACATCTAGTTTCCCACAGTAAACAACTCTCTTATAGACATCTAATTTCTTATACATTAAACAACTCTCTTATAGACATCTAGTTTCTCATACAGTAAACAACTCTCTTATAGACATCTAATTTCTTATACAATAAACAACTCTCCCATAGAGATCTAGTTTCTCATACAAGGAACAACTCTCCTATAGACATTTAGTTTCTCTTCTAAACAACTCTCCTATAGACATCTAGTTTCTCATAAACAACTACTATTATAGACATCTAGTTTCTCATAAACAACTTTCCTATAGACATCTAATTTCTTATAAATAACTTTCCTATAGACATCTAGTTTTTCATAAACAACTCGCCTATAAACAATTAGTCTCTCATAAACAACTCTCCCATAGACATCTAGTTTCTCATTAAACACATCTCCTATAGACATTTAGTTTTCTCAAGGTACAATTCAACACGTCTACAATAGATATCTTGGTTTTCATACAGTGAACAGGTTACCTGTAGCCATGTAATTTCTCATACTCATAGTGACCACAACTGCCTATAGACATCTAGTTTGTCCTTCAGTGAACAGGTCTTTTATTATAGACATCTCGCTTCTCATACAGTAAAAACGCCTTCTACAAACATGTAGTTTCTCATACAGTGAACATGTCTCCTTTAAACATCTAGTTTCTCATACAGTGAACAAGTCTCCTAATAACATCTAGTTTCTCATACAGTGAACGAACATCTCCTATTAACATCTAGTTCTCATACAGTGAACACGTCTCCTATATACATCTAGTTTCTCACAGAGTGAACGCATCTCCTATTAACATCTAGTTTCTCATACAGTGAACACGTCTTTTTGTAGACATATAGTTCTTTATACAGTGAAAACGTCTCCTGTAGACATTTAGTTTCTCATACAGTGAACACGCCTTCTATCAACATCTAGTTTCTAATACAGTGAACACATCTCCTGTAGACATCTAGTTTCTCATATAGTGAACACGTCTCCTGGTGATATCTAGTGTCTCATATAATAAACACGTTCCCGTTGAGATCTTGTTTCTCATACAGTGAACATGTCACCGATAGTGAACATACAGTGAACACATCTCCCATTGACCTTAAGTTACTCATAAAGTGAACACGTCTCTTCTAGACTTTTAGTTTCTCATCATGTGAACGCGTCGTCCATAGACATATAATTTTTTCGTACGTTAAGAACTCTGATATTGACGTCTAGTTGATCAAACAGTGAACGTCCCCTGTTGTCATATAGTTTCTCATGCAAGGAACAACTCTCTCATAGACATGGAAGTTCTCATACAGTCAACAACTCTCCTATAAACATCTAGGTTCTCATACAGTCAACAATTCTTCTATAGACATCTAGGTTCTCATACAGTGAACAACTCTCTTATAGACGTTTAGATTCTCATACAGTGAACAACTCTCTTATAGACGTTTAGATTCTCATACAGTGAACAACTCTCTTATAGACGTTTAGATTCTCATACAGTGAACAACTCTCTTATAGACGTTTAGATTCTCATACAGTTAACAACTCTCCTATAGACATCTAGCTTATCATACTGTGAACAACTCTCTTATAGACGTTTAGATTCTCATACAGTGAACAACTCTCTAATAGACGTTTAGATTCTCATACAGTGAACAACTCTCTAATAGACGTTTAGATTCTCATACAGTGAACAACTCTCTTATAGACGTTTATATTCTCATACAGTGAACAACTCTCTTATAGACGTTTAAATTCTCATACAATGAACAACTCTTTAATAGGCGTTTAGATTCTCATAGAGTTAACAACTCTCCTACAGACATCTAGGGTATCATACAGGGAACAACTCTCCTATACACATCTAGTTTCTCATACAGTGAACAAGACCCTTATAGAAATTCAGTTTCCAATACACTGAACAACTCTCCTATACACATGTAGTTTCTCATACAGTAAACGACTCTCCTATAGACGTTTAGTTTCTCGTACACTGAACAACTCTCCTATAGACATGTAGTTTGTCATACAGTGAACCACTCTGCTATAGACATTTAGTTTCTCATACCCTGAACAACTTTCTTATAAACATATGGTTTCTCATACAGTAAATAACTCTCTTACGGACAACAAGTTTTCTCATACAGTAAACACCTCTCTTATAGACATATAGTTTCTCATACAGTAAATAATCCTCTTATAGACGTAATTTCTTATAGTGACCACAACTCCTATAGTTTCTCATACAGTTAACAACTCTCTTATAGACATCTATTTTCTCATACAATCAACAACTCTCCCATAGACATCTAGTTTTTCATACAGGGAACAACGCTCCTACGGACATCTACTCATATAGTAAACAACTCTCTTATAGACATCTAGTTGCTCACACAGTAAACAACTCTCTTATAGACATTAAGTTTCTCATACAGTGAAAAACTCTCATATAGACATCTAGTTTCTCATACAATAATCAACTATCTTACAGACATCTAGTTTCTCATCCATTAAAAACTCTTCCAGCTTAATCTAGTTTCTCATACAGTGAACACCTCTCTTATAGAAATCTAGTTTCTCATACACTGTACAACTCTCTTACGGAAATTCTAATTTCTCATACAGTGAACAACTCTTTTATAGAAATCTAGTTGCTCATACAGTGAACAACTCTCCTATCGACATCCAGTTTCTCATACAGTGAACAGCTGTCCCACAGAAATTAGTTTCTCATGCAGTAAACAACTCTCTGATATAAATCTAGTTTCTCATACAATGAACAACTCTCTTATATAAATCTAGTTTCTCATACACTGAACAACTTTCTTACGGAAATCTAGTTTCTCATACAGTGAACAACTGTACTATAGATATTTAGTTTCTCATACACTGAATAACTGTTTTCTAGAAATCTAGTTTCTCCTACAACGAACGACTCTCATATAGACATACTTTCTCATACTGAATAACTCTCTTATAGACATGTAGTTTTATAATATGCTATAAATTTCTAGTTTCTCATACAATGAACAACTCTCCCATAGAAATCTAATTTCACATATAGTGAACAACTCTCTTATAGAAATCTAGTTTCTCATATAGTGAACAACTGTCCTATAAAAATGTAGTTTCTCATACACTGAACAACTTTCATATAGAAATCTAGTTGCTCATACAGTGAACGACTCTCCTATAGTCATGTAGCTTCTCATAAACTGAAGGACTCTCTGATAGACATATAGTTTCTCATACAGTGAACAATTTTCCTATAGACATATAGTTCTCGTAAAGAGCCAACTCTCTTGTAGAAATCTAGCTTCTCTTATAGTGAACAACTCTCCTATAGACATCTCGTTCCTCATACACTGAACAACTCTGCTGTAGAAATCTAGTTTCTCATACAGTGAACAACTCTCCTATAGACATTTAGTTTCTCATACAGTCAACAACTATCCTATAGACATTTAGTTTCTCATACAGTCAACATTTAGACATTTAGTTTCTTATGCACTCTACAACTCTCCTATAGACATCTAGTTCGCATAAACATCTCACCTATAGACATTTTGTTTCTCATAAACAACTCTCCCATAGACATCTAGTTTCTCATAAACAACTCCCGTATAGACATATGGTCTATCATACAGTGAACAAATCTCCTATAGATGTTTGGTTTCTTGTATATTAAACACGTCTGCAATAGATATCTTGGTTTTTATACAGTGAAAAGGTCACCTGTAGCCATGTAATTTCTCATAGTGACCACAACTCATATAGACATCTAGTTTCTCCTTCAGTGAATGAGTCTTTTATTATAGACATCTCGCTTCTCATACAGTAAAACAGTCTCCTATAAACATGTAGTTTCTCATACAGTGAACAGTCTCCTATAAACATCTAGTTTCTCATACAGTGAACATATCAACTATATACATCTAGTTTCTCATACAGTGAACACGCCTCCTGTACACACCTAGTTTCTCATACAGTGAACACGTCTGCTATATACATCTAGTTTCTCATACAGTGAACACGTCTAGAGTAGACATCTAGTTGCTCATACAGTGAACACGTCTCCTTTACATTCAATTTCTCATACAGTGAACACATTTACTATAAACATCTAGTTTCTCGTACAGTGAACACGTCTCTTCTAAACATCTAGTTTCTCATACAATGAACACGTCTTCTGTAGACATTTAGTGTCTTATACAGTGAACATGTCTCCTATCAACATCTAGTTTCTCATACAGCAAACGCGTCTCCTGTAGACATCTAGTTCTTGATACAATGAACATGTCTCCTGTTGACATCTATTGTCTCATACAGTGAACACGCCTTCTATCAACATTTAGTTTCTCATACAGTCAACACATCTCCTGTAGACATTTAGTTTCTCATACAGTGAACATGTCTCCGGTAAACATCTTGTTTTTCATACAGTGAACACGTCTCTGGTAGACATCTTGTTTCTCATACAGTGAAGACGTCTCCGGTAGACATCTTGTTTCTCAAACAGTCAACAGGTCTCCTGTAGACATTTAGTTTCTCATATAGTAAACACGTCTCCTTTACACATTTAGTTTCTCATACACTGAACAACTCTCCTATAGACATGTAGTTTATCATACAGTGAACGACTCTCCTATAGACATTTAGTTTCTCATACACTGAACAACTCTCTTCTAGACATATATTTTCTCATACAGTGAACGACTCTCCTATAGACATTTAGTTTCTCATAGTCTGAACAACTCCCATATAGACATGTAGTTTCTCATACAGTGAACAACTCTCATATAGACATATGATTTCTGATACAATGAACAACTCTCCTACAGAAATATAGTTTCTCATACAGTGAACAACTCTCCTATAGACATTTAGTTTCTCATACAGTGAACAACTCTCCATTTAGTTTGTTACACTTAACAACTTCCTATAGACATTTAGTTTCTCATACAGTGAACAACTCTCCTATAGACATTTAGTTTGTCATACACTTAACAACTAACAACTCTCCTATAGACATTTAGTTTCTCATACACTGAACAACTCTCCTATACACATGTAGTGTCTCATATACTGAACAACTCTCTTACACACATCTAGTTTCTCATACACTGAACAACTCTCTTATAAACATCTAGGTTTTCATACACTGAACAACTCTCTTATAGACATCTAGTTTGTCATACACAGAACAACTCTCTTATAGACATCTAGTTTGTCATACACAGAACAACTCTCTTATACACATCTAGTTTCTCATACACTGAACAACTCTCTACACACATCTAGTTTCTTAAACACTGAACAACTCTCTTATAGACATCTAGCTTCTCATACACTGAACAACTCTTTTTATAGACATCTAGTTTCTCATACACTGAACAACTCTCTTATACACATCTAGTTTGTCATACACAGAACAACTCTTTTATAGACATCTAGTTTCTCATACATAGAACAACTCTCGTATAGACATCTAATTTCTCATTCACAGAACAACTCTCTTATAGACATCTAGTTTCTCATACACAGAACAACTCTCTTATAGACATCTAGTTTCTTATACAGTGAACGAAATTGGTCATTTACTATTTCTGATGGATTTGGATATTATATTCATATTGAAAAGAGATTTACACTATCATGATATTAAATAGATCTAATGTAGATCTAGGTGAGTATCATTTAAAAGGAAATGAAAATAGTTTTCAAAAATATGAAAATCACAATCTTAAGGGTGTCGAGAGATGGGAAAAAGAGAGTTGAAGTACGAATTTTAGACTTTTATCTTGTTTTTTTTATATTTTTAATGGCCTAAATCTTAATCTTAATTGAGCTCTAGCTAGACTTAGATCTAAATATAGTATCAAAATGTAGATCTAGCTCTACATTTTGAAATCTAGAAATTTGTAATTAAATCTAGATCTAGATCTAGATCTAAAATTAAATCAAACGTAAATTTAAATCTAGATCTAGATCTAGCTCTAAATTTAGATCCATAGATCTAGATAGACCTGTTTGAAAAAAAATTTTTTTGTCGAATTTGACGAACAGCCGGAAATATTGTTTGAAGTCAACACATTTAACACACTTTATTTTACGCAGCTAAAGTGTAAAACGAGGAACCGTATGTAAGTTAGATCTAAGAGCCGAAGTCGCCTATCCGAAGTGATCGCTCTTGCATTCATGTTTTAGACCCAAATCTCACAAAACTTAACGCAAACAAAACAACAACAACAATATCATTTTCAAAACACAGGAGATGAAAACTAACCTGAAAATCATTCACTTGCCTGCATACATCTAGATCTAGATATCCTGGTATGGAATGACAGAAAATATCGCGGTGTCGGATTTGGTTGGCGTTCACCTTACACGAGTCTTACGATTTTTTCTAAATCACCAAAGTATGATTTTTGATAGCATTTTCCGTCTTTTTTTAAGTTGACATGTAGTGATTTAACATCAATGCACATATACACCTTGTTTGTGACCCTTTCAAAAGTAAATCACGGTGACAAGTAAAAATTACACAAAATCAATAAGTACACCAAAGCGTAAACGGTAGGTTTTCAAGCTTCTTTATCGATAAATGTACATGAAAAAGCCATGGTTGATGGATGATTATTATTTTCTTGCATAAAAATCGATTGAAAAAAATTATATGGTCCTGTGACTATTTCTGTCGAATTCGCCTTAAACAGCACAGAAAAAAGGCGTAAAGTTACGAAAGCTTCACCACAGAAATGTAACGTTACGAAAGATTCACCACAGAGACGTAACGTTATGAAAGCTTTACCACAGAGACGTAACGTTACAAAGATATTAGCACAGAGAAGAGACGTAACATTACGAAAACGTTATTACAGAGACGTAACGTTATACAGATATTAGCACACAGAGGAGACGTAACATTACGAAAACTTTACTACAGAGACGTAACGTTATAACGATATTAGCACACAGAGGAGACGTAACATTACGAAAACTGTACCACAGAGATATAATGTTATAAAAATACTAGCACAGAGAAGAGACGTAACGTTATGAAAGCTTTACCACAGAGACGTACCGTTATTACTACAGAGACGTAACGTTACAAAGATATTAGTACAGAGAAGAGACATAACATTGTGAAAACTTCACCACAGAGACGTACCGTTACAACGATATTAGCGCAAAGAAGAGACGTAACGTTACGAAACTCTACCACAGAGACGTAACGTTATAAAGATATCGTAATGGTACGAGGAATGTAAACAGCACAGAAAAGAGACGTAACGCTAGAGGAATGTAGGCACGGAGAAGAGACATAACGTTACGATATCCTGAGTCTCCAATGAATCGAATGTACTTTAGTTGCCACCGGCAGCTGCTCTGCTAAACATGGCGATGAATGCCAGTTTGAACTTGGTGCTCGTCTTCAGGTAGACTATAATATTGGCACTCGAACAAAAGCTTTCGAATACATACGATAGGTACCACATGAAATCGTACAGATTTGAATATAACATTCCCTTGTTGAAGTCGGGTACAACGGTCATAACCAAGTACAGAACTCTTCCAGGAAAGAAGCAGGCGATGTACATGGCAGCTATCACAGTGACAGTCATTGTGGCACGCTTGTCCTTCTCTGACAAGCCCTTCTTCTTGTTGCTTTGTTTTTCTTCTGATTCTAAATCAGTGTCGCCGCTGCCTTTTGCTCGAGATTGCTCTATGGCTTGGCCTGCACGCCATTGGCTCTGGGACGTCAGTTTCCACACGATAAGAGCGGTGAAGACCGTGACGACTATGAACGTCAGTGAGTTTACAGCCATGACCGTCCCAAAGGCCAGAAAGTCGAGTATATACATATCGTCATTGTGCGTTCGAGTTAGGAGAGATCCGTTCGTCTTCGGGTTGAAAACCCACACCATACGGGTAGTGTAATAGACTGGAGCGTACGGTATGAAAGACAGAATGTAGATAGCTACGAGTGTGGAGACAAGCTTCTTCCTAGTTAAAATGAGTTTGACTTGCAACGGTCGTAGAACGCATATACATCGTTCGCACGCAATAACGCACGTGATGCATCCGGCGACAGTTGTGAAATACGAACGCTGTTCGCCTCCAAGAAAATCCTCAACCGCAGACAGATCGATGAAGTCGCACACCAGATCGCAGAATGACGGACTGAAGCACAGACACATCCAGACAAGGCAGATGAGACTGGCCAGATCAGCCACAGCCAGAGCCAAGAGCGAAATGTTGATGGTTTCCTTGAATCCCATGTTGATGAATGTAGCGATGTTCAAGATGTTAACGCCTATGCCAACTACTGAAATTGTACACGTTATAACAGCTGGGTTTATAAGCATAAGAAGCGGGAACGATTCATCGCTGATAAAGGATTGCCTGTTGTCTATGTAGAGTGTCAAATTCTCAAGGGCAACTGAGACCGTCATGGCTGGGATTACAAGATCAAGTTCCTAGAGCTAGCGATAGTATTGTCTATCTGTTTGTTGTATTATTCTTCCTCGGTCGTTGATTGTTGCTGCTGTTGTTGTTTTGCTATGGTTTTGTTTTGTTTCTAAGCCGTTGTTTGTTTTTCTTTCATTAATGACTTTTTTGTTTTACTTCTTTTCTGTTGACTTATTTCCGTTACTGTTGCTGTTATATGGAGATCTCATTCGGTGTTGTCCGAAGTTCGCATCACAACATGAATCACAATATCTGGTAGAGATGGTTTCGTTACAAGAACGTTAAGAATTATATAATCAAGGCATAATCATTATCAATATAAACCAATACAAAAAATGAAGCATTGACGTTTATCTCATCAACCATATACGGTAATCTTAAGAAAACAAATCAAGGACAAATATTCAATTTGAACACGCTCAGAGTGAGCGGTTTTTTTTTTTGCGTGGACAAATTAAGGATTAACTCTGCTAGTTATAGTCAGCTTTATTCACAACTATGTATTCACAGAAAAAACTACAATGGATTTCACAGGGAAGACGACACCTTGATAGGCAACGGAACATATGGAGAATGAGTAGGGTCTATTATAGACAAGGACAGACAGAGACTAGATGTCAGCGATGGGACACGCACTGCAAGGAGATATAATTGATGGTAAGCTGACATGAAAGGTCCGGTTCACCAAAAGAATTCCAAGCTACTTCCGTAAAGTAAAGTAAATTAGAGTAAATAAGATTTTCACGGATGCCAAATCCGTACGACAGGCACTAAATACTGCCAATGAAAGACATTTAAATCTTCTGTCACTATTTCTTCAACATTATGTCATTCAACACAATACACCATATTACAATGGATACCTCGACACTGCCAGATTGATGGGAATGAGTGTGCAGATGAATTTACAAGAAAAGGTTCGAGTATGCCCCAGGAGTCTCTGCTATTGACCTTCGGGGAAGAGAAAACAATCATCAAGGCAGCTGTCTGCAATGAATGGGGAGAAAATCATAGAAGCTATAACCCCAAAAATCCCATTTACCAATTTGACAGAAATTCCCAGGTCACACTATTCAGACTCAGGACTGGACACAACTGTCTCCATCAATATATCATATATAGCTTTCTGAAAGTTGGGGAATTAAAAGGGTGTGAGTGTAGAGCGCCCCACCAGAACACTGATCACATTCTCCAGCAGTGTCCGCCCCACACATCAGAGAGAACAGCGATAGGGTGGGAGAGGCAACTCTGGAAGAAAAGCTCTACGGCCATATGGAGAGTCTGCAAAAGACTTTGCAATTCATGGAGACAATCCGCATCCTGATCTGACCCACTGGCAGTGAGATCGAAGTAGAACAAGAAGAAGATTAAGACAAAATAAATTAAAATAAAGCTATATAACGTAAAGTCAATTAGTAAAGCAAAGTAACATATAGTAAAAGTAAAAAAAGTAAAATAAAACTTAAGGAATCGCAAAGGAATGTAAAATAAAGTAAAGTAAAATAAAGTAAAATAAAATAAAGTAAAGTAAAGCAAAGCAAAGTAAAGTAAAAGTAAAGTAAAACAAAGTAAAATAAAGTAAAGTAAAATAAAAAAGTAAAAGTAAAGTAAAGTAAAATAAAGTAAAGCAAAAAAAAAATAAAGTAAAGTAAAAAAAGTAAAGTAAAATAAAGTAAAATAAAGTAAAGTAAAATAAAGTAAAGTAAAATAAAAAGTAAAATAAAGTAAAGTAAAATAAAATAAAGTAAAATAAAGTAAAGTAAAGTAAACAAAGTAAAGTAAAGTAAAGTAAAGTAAAAGTAAAGTAAATAAAGTAAAGTAAAAGTAAAGCAAAGTAAAAGTAAAGTAAAGTAAAATAAAGTAAAATAAAGTAAAGTAAAATAAAATAAAGTAAAGTAAAGTAAAATAAAGTAAAGAAAAGTAAAGTAAAGTAAAAAAAGTAAAATAAAGTAAAGTAAAGTAAAGTAAAGTAAAGTAAAGTAAAGTAAAAGTAAAAGTAAAGTAAAGTAAAGTAAAGTAAAGTAAAGTAAAGTAAAAAAGTAAAGTAAAATAAAGTAAAGTAAAGTAAAGTAAAAGTAAAGTAAAGTAAAAGTAAAGTAAAATAAAGTAAAGTAAAGTAAAAATAAAGTAAAGTAAAGTAAAGTAAAAGTAAAAGTAAAGTAAAGTAAAGTAAAGTAAAGTAAAGTAAAGTAAAAGTAAAGTAAAGTAAAGTAAAAAGTAAAGTAAAGTAAGTAAAGTAAAGTAAAGTAAAAGTAAAGTAAAGTAAAGTAAAGCAAAGCAAAGTAAAGTAAAGTGAAAGAAAGTAAAATAAATTAAATTAGATTAAAGTAAAACAAAGTAAAGTAAAGTAAAGTAAAGCAAAGTAAAGTAAAGTAAAGTTAACTAACAATACTCAAAACTAAAAGTTGTGATAGCTTGCCTAACCATTGAGTTTTGGGCCGATTTCACTTTTGCAAAGCATGAATATCCCTAG
This sequence comes from Doris montereyensis, assembly GCA_037039925.1. Taxonomy (NCBI): domain Eukaryota; kingdom Metazoa; phylum Mollusca; class Gastropoda; order Nudibranchia; family Dorididae; genus Doris; species Doris montereyensis. Next base: position 134,408 of record JAXRKP010000470.1, read on the forward strand.
CTACCTATTTCGCTTTTTGAGTCTTTAGGAGGGTTTGAAAAAACATATACCATGACTGGGAAACGAACATGGATTTCCTGAGTGGTAGCCTGGCGCTCTATCGACTGAACTACCGTCGCCTGCAATATTCCTATACCAGGATTCTTATTACTATGTAATCTCCAACAGTAAAGGTGGGAGAGCTATATCAGGGAACGTTAGTAGACTTTCCCATACTTCCAAGCCCGTCTAGTACTCTCTGGAAGGATACTTCACTGTACTTTCCTCAATTGACTCAAATGTGAATGAGTTACCCAGCAAAAGGTTGTATGCTTACTTAAGGTTGCTGTATAAAGGAAAAAGAATACAATTGTGTTGTATGCTCAAACAGATCTGATCAGTGTCGCTTTGTGTACTTAACTAGCCTTTCGGTGGGTTGGGTGGGGAGGGGGGGGGGCAAATGATTGAGTCTGTAAACGTTTTTTGTCCTCTATTTTACCGAAAGACCTCGTGCTGCAGGTAAAAGTGAAATTGTGTTTTGTTGTTAAGCTTGATCGTTAAATCCGATTATTTTCCGGAGTGTTAGGTTGAATTCCTCCTCCTACTGTGTTAGCTTAATGGGCTTCTTAAAAAAAAGAAGTTTTGTTTGTTTGCGAGATTCTTTATTGAAATCTAAATTTGGTTCTAGTGTGGGCCACATTAGAAATTCACAATTTATTTTTCTATACAGTTTCAATACGTTGAAAGCAGGCTATTAATGAGTTTGCCGATGAAACGTTTGCATTTTAAGAAACAATTACATTTTAACATGGATCGTTGGTAAATATCTATAAATTCTCTTGTTGTGTGCTTTAAAAAAAGTTTTATGGAGTTAGAGCCGTACGATATTATGTTTTATTTGCAAAGCTTGAGTGTATATCTTTGTTATACATTTGTTACTTGCCTCCAGTGTGTTTTTGATTTTAGCTATTTATTTTCTGATTATTTAGATCTACGTCTGTAACGTTTAAAACATACCAAATAGTATCAGTGCATGAGGAAAATAAGAATCGATTATATTATTTTTTATGTAATTTACATGTACGCAAAGACAAATTATATAGAAAAAGGTGCATTTTGGAGGTGCCAATTTGCACGATTTTTAGATGTAGAGTTTTATGCGAGTCTGCACTTTAAATGAAGAATATTATACAAATCTGATTTTTAAATGAAGAGTATTACGCAAGTCTTCTGCGAAATCCTTGCTATTCCAATCCTGGCATACAACAGCAGAACACGCGGGCCTAACTGAAACAAAATTAGAAAGTTTAGACTTCATTTACAGTAAATATATCATGAGAAGCATCATAGATGTCTCCTGGCCTGACACAATCAGTAACAACCATTTATACCACCGCTGCCGAATTGGGCATACTAGTTAAAGGATCGAAGAACAGCGTTGAAGATAATTTGGACAGGAGAGGTAAGAAAATGCCAGCTCAAACAGCAATGAAATACGTACTTTAGTGAGGAATCGAAATACAGAGGAAGAACACCGATACCATTGCCAACGATACTCAACAACCACGACTTACAAAACTACACAAAGTATACTAAAACTCAGTCTTAGGAACACCGAAACTCAAATGGAGAAGACACAAACATATCAAACACAACTAACAACAGAAAGAGACCTACTTGCTTTGAAGACACATGGGGAGATGTTACACATCAAATAATCAACACTGATATTCTTCAGAGCCAACCAACATTTTTTTCAGAATACACAGTATAGGTCAAGTACAAACAGTGAGATAAGAGACAGGTCTAAGTTAGCTCGGTTGATAGCACGCTTTCTTTTCATTGCAAGATGATGGGTGCCGACGCAGAGGTCGCGAGTCCAATCCCTGTCGTGAACAGAATTTTGTTGTCTTTTCCTTGTATTTGGCACGTAGAGTATTATGTATGTGCACTTTAGACATAGAGTATTATGTATGTGCACTTTAGATGTAGAGTATTATGTATGTGCGCTTTAGATGTAGAGTATTCTGTATGTGCACTTTAAATGTAGAGTATTATGTATCTAAGCGCTTTAGATGTAGAGTATTATGTATGTGCGCTTTAGATGTAGAGTATTATGTATGTGAGCTTTAGATGTAGAGTATTATGTATGTGCACTTTAGATGTAGAGTATTATGTATGTGCGCTTTAGATGTAGAGTATTATGTATGTGCGCTTTTAATGTAGAGTATTATGTATGTATGCGCTTTAGATGTACAGTATTATGTATGTGCGCTTTAGATGTAGAGTATTATGTATGTGTGCGCTTTAGATGTATAGTCTTATTCATGGGCGCTTTAGATGTAGAGTATTATGTATGTGCGCTTTAGATGTAGAGTATTATGTATGTGCGCTTTAGATGTATAGTCTTATTCATGGGCGTTTTAGATATAGAGTATTATGTATGTATGCGCTTTAGATGTATAGTCGTATTCATGGGCGTTTTAGATGTATAGTCGTATTCATGGGCGCTTTAGATGTATAGTCTTATTCATGGGCGCTTTAGATGTAGAGTATTATGTATGTATGCGCTTTAGATGTAGAGTTTTATGTATGTATGCGCTATAGATGTACAGTCGTATTCATGGGCGTTTTAGATGTAGAGTCTTATGTATGTACGCGCTTTAGATGTAGAGTCTTATGTGTGTAAGCGCTTTAGATGTAGAGTCTTATGTATGTAAGCGCTTTAGATGTAGAGTCTTATGTATGTAAGCGCTTTAGATGTAGAGTCGTATGTATGTAAGCACTTTAGATGTAGAGTCTTATGTAAGTATGCGCTTTAGGTGTAGAGTCTTATGTAAGTATGTGATTTAGATGTAGTCTTATGCATGTGCGCTTTAGATGTAGAGTATTACGTATGTGCGCTTTAGATGTAGAGTGTTACGTATGTGCGCTTTAGATGTAGATTATTATGGAAAGTACGGGGTTTGGATGTAAAGCTTTATGGAAGTTAGTGCTATGTAAGTCTGTATTTTGGATGTAGAGGATTATGTATGTCTGTGCTTTAGATGTAGAGTATTATGTATGTCTGTGCTTGTGCTTTAGATGTAGAGTATCATGTATGTCTGTGCTTTAGATGTAGAGTATTATGTATGTCTGTGCTTTAGATGTAGAGTATTATGTATGTCTGTGCTTTAGATGTAGAGTATTATGTATGTCTGTGCTTTAGATGTAGAGTATTATGTATGTCTGTGCTTTAGATGTAGAGTATTATGTATGTCTGTGCTTTAGATGTAGAGTATTATGTATGTCTGTGCTTTAGATGTAGAGTATTATGTATGTCTGTGCTTTAGATGTAGAGTATTATGTATGTCTGTGCTTTAGATGTAGAGTATTATGCATGTCTGTGCTTTAGATGTAGAGTATTATGTATGTCTGTGCTTTAGATGTAGAGTATTATGTATGTCTGTGCTTTAGATGTAGAGTATTATGTATGTCTGTGCTTTAGATGTAGAGTATTATGTATGTCTGTGCTTTAGATGTAGAGTATTATGTATGTCTGTGCTTTAGATGTAGAGTATTATGTATGTCTGTGCTTTAGATGTAGAGTGTTGTGCTTTAGATGTAAGTCTGTGCTTTAGATGTAGAGTTTATATGTCTTACACAAGTCTGTGTATTAGATTTATAATCTTACACAAGTCTGTGTATTAGATTTATAATCTTACACAAGTCTGTGTATTAGATTTATAATCTTACACAAGTCTGTGTATTAGATTTATAATCTTACACAAGTCTGTGTATTAGATTTATAATCTTACACAAGTCTGTGTATTAGATTTATAATCTTACACAAGTCTGTGTATTAGATTTATAATCTTACACAAGTCTGTGTATTAGATTTATAATCTTACACAAGTCTGTGTATTAGATTTATAATCTTACACAAGTCTGTGTATTAGATTTATAATCTTACACAAGTCTGTGTATTAGATTTATAATCTTACACATGTCTGTGTATTAGATTTATAATCTTACACAAGTCTGTGTATTAGATTTATAATCTTACACAAGTCTGTGTATTAGATTTATAATCTTACACAAGTCTGTGTATTAGATTTATAATCTTACACAAGTCTGTGTATTAGATTTATAATCTTACACAAGTCTGTGTATTAGATTTATAATCTTACACAAGTCTGTGCCTAAGATGTAGTGAATTATGCAAGTTTGTGTTTTAGATGTGGAGCATTATGCAAGTTTGTTCTTTAGATGTAGTCCATTATGCAAGTCTGTTCTTTATATGTTTTCCATTTCTGTTCTTTAGATGTAATCCATTATGCAAGTTTGTTCTTTAGATGTAGTCCATTATGCAAGTCTGTTCTTTATATGTTTTCCATTTCTGTTGTTAAGATGTAATCCATTATGCAAGTCTGTTCTTTAGATGTTTTCCATTTCTGTTCTTTAGATGTAATCAATTATGCAAGTCTGTTCTTTAGATGTATTACATTTCTGTTCTTTAGATGTAGCTCATTATGCAAATCTGATCTTTAGATGTAGTCCATTATGCAAGTCTGTTCTTGAGACGTAGTCCATTATGCAAGTCTGTTCTTTAGATGTAGTCCATTTCTGTTATTTAGATGTAGTCCATAATTGCAAGTCTGTTTTTTAGATGTAAAGCATTATGCAAATCTGTTCTTTAGATTTAGTCCATTATTTAATTCTGTTCTTTACATGTTGTCCATTATTCAAGTCTGTTCTTTTGATAGAGGATTATGAAAACATGCTCTTTAAATGTAGAGAATTAAGCAAATCTGTTCTTTAAATGTAGTCCAACATGCAAGTCTGTTCTGTAGGTGTAAAGAATAACGCAAATATGTTCTTTAGATGTAGTCCATTATTCAATTCTGTTCTTTAGATGTAGAGAATTATGCTAGTCTGTTCTTTAGACGTAGAGAATTATGCAAATCTGTTCTTTAGATGTAGTGCATTATGCAAATCTGTTCTTTAGATGTAGTTCATTATGCAAGCCTCTGCCTTAGATGTAGAATTGTATGTATGTCTGTGCCTTAGATGTAGAGTCCTATGTATGTCTGCGGGTTAGATGTAGAATGTTATGTATGTCTTCGCTTTAGATGAGTCTTTTGTATGTCTGTATGTCTTCGCTTTAGATGTAGAGTCGTATGTCTGTTATGTCTTATGTCTGGTTTAGATGTATGAGTCGGTTTATGTCTTATGTCTGCGCCTTAGATGTAAAATCTTATGTATGTCTGCGCCTTAGATGTAGAGTCTTATGTATGTCTGCGCTTTAAATGAAGAGTCTTATGCAAGTATGGGCTTTGTATGTAAGTTTTATGCAAGTTTCTGCTTTGGATGTAGAGTATTATGTAAGTATTTGCTTTGGATGTAGAGTATTATGTAAGTATTTGCTTTGTATGTAGAGTTTTATGCAAGTTTGTTCTTTAGATGTAAGAGTTTTATGCAAGTTTGTTCTTTGGATGTAAGAGTTGTATGCAAGTTTGTTATTTAGATGTAAGAGTTGTATGCAAGTTTATTCTTTGGATGTAAGAGTTTTATGCAAGTTTGTTCTTTGGATGTAAGAGTTTTATGCAAGTTTGTTCTTTGGATGTAAGAGTTGTATGCAAGTTTGTTCTTTAGATGTAAGAGTTTTATGCAAGTTTGCTCTTTAGATGTAAGAGTTTTATGAAAGTTTGTACTTCGGATGTAGAGTTTTATGCAAGTTTGTACTTCGGATGTAGAGTTTTATGCGAGTTTGTACTTCGGATGTAGAGTTTTATGCAAGCTTGTACTTCGGATGTAGAGTTTTATGCAAATCTAGTCATTAGAATTAGAGTCTTACACAAATCTGTGGTTTATTTGTAAAGTATTATGTAAATCTGTGCTTTAAATGTAGAGTATTTAGTATTTCTCTGCTTTAGATGGAGAGTATTATGCAATTCTGTGCTTTGAATGGAGCGTGCTTAAGAGACATTCCCTTTGACAAAAAACTAACGATTATTTTGTCAGGAATTTGCTATCTTACCTATCCATCGAGTGTTTACCTGAAAAAAGCTGTGATATGTCGCTTTTAGAAGACTGATCAAGTCAACTTTGCTCGTTGGTACAAATCTTGGTAAAAATGTATTGACTTCCACTAACGCTATCAACAGACATTGAGGTGTAAAACTATACATCTTTTATACCAATACACGACATACTTTTTTAATAAACCCATTACACCATTTGCTGTTATACGTATAATTGGACATCGTTAGTTGTCTTATAATGCCGACAATTTTGAATCCCAGAAAATCAGTGAAAATTAAGCCGATAAAATTATAATTATCGTATGCGACTAAAACAGGGAGATAGGAAATTGTCGAATGATAAAATCTTTGAAAGCTAAAATCTGCAAAATAACTGTAATTGGATAATTCTATTTACTTGGGAAAGAATAAATGTTGAATTATAATTTGGATGAATTAATTTTTGTTGATGGTGGTGTGAGGCAATGATGCAACAGTTCATCGTAAAATTACATTTTCGTATCAAAGTTGTCCACGTGTGTTGACACAGACGTGTGTCTTAGAAAGGGAATAGCGAGAATGAGTCACTCACTAGTTCACATCGACATGATTTTAAATGATGGGGGGGGGAAATGATTTCTCCACAATATTTCGAGCAATTAAAAGTACACAAAAATTCAAGTGGGGGGAGGGAGGAGGGGATGGAGAGGGAAGGGGTATCAAGAAATGAGAACGAATGTGACTAACACAACCGATAAAGAACTCAAAGGTATAAGCAAGAGAAAGAAATAGGAGAGGAAAAACGGAAGAAGAAGAAAAAAGCAGAAGAAGAAGAAGAAGAAGAAGAAGAAGAAGAAGAAGAAGAAGAAGAAGAAGAAGAAGAAGAAGAAGAAGAAGAAGAAGAAGAAGAAGAAGAAGAAGAAGAAGAAGAAGAAGAAGAAGAAGAAGAAGAAGAAGAAGAAGAAGAAGAAGAAGAAGAAGAAGAAGAAGAAGAAGAAGAAGAAGAAGAAGAAGAAGAAGAAGAAGAAGAAGAAGAAGAAGAAGAAGAAGAAGAAGAAGAAGAAGAAGAAGAAGAAGAAGAAGAAGAAGAAGAAGAAGAAGAAGAAGAAGAAGAAGAAGAAGAAGAAGAAGAAGAAGAAAAAGAAGAAGAAGAAGAAGAAGAAGAAGAAGAAGAAAAAGAAGAAGAAGAAGAAGAAGAAGAAGAAGAAGAAGAAGAAGAAGAAGAAGAAGAAGAAGAAGAAGAAGAAGAAGAAGAAGAAGAAGAAGAAGAAGAAGAAGAAGAAGAAGAGGAAGAAGTCATACCTGAAGGAGGATATTATTAAGACGTTCGATGTATCTGATAAATCGATCGTTATCATTGTCTCTGCCTCTGTCTCTTTCTCTGTTCGTCTGTCTGTTTGTCTGTCTGTCTGTCTGTCTGCCTGTGTATCTGTCTGTCTGTCTGTCTGTCTTGTCTGTCTGTCTGTCTGTCTGTCTGTCTGTCTGTCTGTCTGTCTGTCTCTCTCTCTCTCTCTCTCTCTCTCTCTCTCTCTCTCTCTCTCTCTCTCTCTCTCTCTCTCTCTCTCTCTCTCTCTCTCTCTCTCCCTTCCCCTTCTATCCCACCCCCTTCGTTATAAGTGGTGCTCACATTGAGGCAATAAAATCGCTACCTAAACGTGTGTCTTGGAACAGGTGGAACAGGTGCAATCATAGATATACTGAATTGTATTAATTGTGGACCTTAAGAAACGCACCAAAAACGCACAAGCAACCCTCCACCCTCGAACCTAAAAAAATATACATATATAAAAAGGGTAACATATCGAGAAGATTAGAAGAGTAAACAGAGTGATCGAGGACTGCACATGGAGGAGTGGAGTTGGGAGGGTAGAGAAATGAAGGAGGAGCTAGTAGAGAGAGGGGGGGTGGTGGGAGTAATTATTTTAGGAATGTGCGGGTGGAGGCTTCCTATGGAATGGAAAAATGAAATCAATGACAGGCGCGTTGGTACTTTCCGTACATCTTCGCTCAAATTGTTTGACACAATTAGGCCTTTGAAATAATAATTATTTAACTCGTCATCAACAATTATTCTATGAGGGGGAGATTGGTGAAATGTCTTCCTCTTTATTTATTGTCGTTTAGGGGTTCGAAGTAAAAGTTCATGCCCCTCTTAGCTGATATCTCACTGTCTTTGCGTAAAAGTATGGCCAAAAAGCCTACATCTTTGTTTTAAAACTTGGAGTGATAGGGTTGTAACTTTTCGCTTTTTGTAAAAGGCTGTATTTTTAAATTTTCTTAATTATTAAATTTTATTGTTGTCGGATTATTTGGTCCCTAGCACCTTTAGTATTGAATTGATTTCTATGGAATGTGTCGAGTTCTTCCTCCATTCGTTTTTGGCTAGAGAGCCAATGTGCAACGGTGATAGAGGACGAGGGATTTGACGAGGGGTTTGACGAAGGATTTGACGAGAGATTTGACGAGGGATTTGACGAGGGATTTGACGAGGGATTTGACGAGGTATTTGTATAGCTTTAGCCTTATTTTCAGCTAACTTATATCTATATTTTTCTCATCTATTTTTCATTTTGTTTGGAGTTATTCTGAACTATCTGTTCCTGTCTGTGTCCAATGTCTTGGCGGTCACGGATGAGCGATCCACCCTCACTAACAAATTTCCAGTTTCCTTTTTCTTCGGGGCCCGGATTCAGGAAGATAGTCTAAACCCGTTACACTTTTCCTTTGAACTAAGGGAGTACTAAATTTGTGTGCGATATGTATGAAGTTTTCGGAGAGTCCATCAGCGCTGCCCCGAAAGTGTAACTTTACTGAAAGGTTTTAGCATCTACTAACTCATTACACCAACTACTAACGCATTAGACCACCTACTAACTCATTACACCACCTACTACCGCATGACACCACCTACTAACACGTTACACCATCTGCTACCGCATGACACCATCTACTAACGCATTACACCACTTTCTAACGCATGACACCACCTTAACTCATTAGACCACCTACTAACGCATTACACCACCTACTAACTCATTGACCACCTACTAACTCATTGCACCACCTACTAACTCATTAGACCACCTACTAACTCATTAGACCCCCTACTAACTCATTAGACCACCTACTAACTCATTACACCACCTACTAACTCATTGCACCACCTACTAACTCATTAGACCACCTACTAACGCATTACACCACCTACTAATGCATGACACCACTTACTAACTCATTACACCACCTACTAGCTCATTACACAACATACTATCTCATTACACCATATTCTAACTCATTACACCACATTCTAACTCATTACACCACCTACAAAATTATTACACCACATTCTAACTCATTACACCACCTACTAACTCATTACACTACATACTATCTCATTATACCACCTAATAACTCATTACACCACTTACTAACTCATTACACCACATACCAACTCATTGGACCACCTACAAACTCATTACACCACCTACTAACGCATTACACCACCTACTAACTCATTACACCACATACTAACTCATTATACCACCTACTAACTCATTGCACCATCTACAAGCTCATTACACCATCTACTAACTCAGTACATCACGTATTAACATCATTACACCACCTACTAACTCAGTACACCACCTACTAGTTCATTATACCACCTACTGACTCATTACACCAACTACTAACTCATTAAATCACGTACTAACTCATTACACCACTAATAACTCATTACACCACTTACTAGCTCATTATACCACCTACTGACTCATTACACCACCTACTAACTCATTACACCACCTACTAACTCATTACACCACCTGCTAACTCATTACACAACATACTATTTCATTACACCACATTCTAACTCATTACACCACATACTAACTCATTACACCACATACTAACTCATTACACTACATACTAACTCATTGCACCACCTACTAACTACTTACACCACCTACTAACACATTACACCACCTATTAACTCATTACGCCACCTATTAACGCATTACACCACCTAATAACTCATTACATCACCCACTAACTCATTACACCATCTACTAGCTCATTACACCACCTACTAACTCAGTACATCACGTACTAACATCATTACACCAACTACTAAATCATTACCACTACCTACACCACTAACTCATTACACCAACTACTAACTGATTACATCACCGCACTAACTCATTACACCACCTACTAACTCATTACACCACCTACTAACTCATTACACCGCCTACTAAATCATTACACCACCTACTAACTCATTACACCACCTACTAAATCATTACACCACCTACTAACTCATTACACCATCTACTAACTCATTACACATACTAAATCTACCACCTAACTCATTACATCACGCACTAACTCATTACACCACTACTAACTCATTACACCATCGCTACTAACATCATTACACCACCGACTAACTCATTACACCACTACTAACTCACCACCTACTAACTCATTACATTATACCACCTACTAACTCATTACACCACCTACTAACTCATTACACCACCTACTAACTCATTAAACCGCCTACTAACTCATTACACCACCTACTAAATCATTACACCACCTACTAACTCATTACACCATTTACTAACTCATTACACAAACTACTAACTCATTACATCACGTACTAACTCATTACACCACTACTAACTCATTACATCACGCACTAACTCATTTCACCACCTACTAACTCATTACACCACCTACTAACTCATTACACCACCTACTAAATCATTACACCACCTACTAACTCATTACACCACCTACTAAATCATTACACCACCTACTAACTCATTACACCATCTACTAACTCATTACACCACCTACTAACTCATTACATCACTAAACTAACTCATTACACCATCTACTAACTCATTACACCACCTACTAACATCATTACACACCTACTAACTCATTAAAAGACCTACTAACTCATTACACCACCTACTAACTCATTACAACACTACTAACTCATTACACCACCTACTAACTCATTAAACCACCTACTAATTCATTACACCACCTTCTAACTCATTAAACCACCTACTAACTCATTACACCATCTACTAACTCATTACACAAACTATTAATTCATTACAGTCAAGTAACTCATTAAAAGACTATTAATTCAGCCACCACTTACTAACTCATTACCTACTAAGATGAGACCACCCACTAACTAATTCATTATACCACCTACTAACTCATTAAAAGACCTCATTAATTCATTACACCATCTACTAACTCATTACACCACTAAACCCACTAACTCATTACACCATCTACTAACTCATTACACCACCTACTAACTCATTACAACACCAACTAACTCATTACCTACTAAGACCACCTACTAGTCATTACACTACCTTCCTAACTCATTAAAAATTCCTACTAACTCGTTACATCAGAACTAGACTCATTAGACCACCTACGAAAGAGGAGAGAGAGAGAGAGAGAGAGAGAGAGAGAGAGAGAGGGAGAGAGAGAGGAGAGAGAGAGAGAGAGAGAGAGAGAGAGAGAGAGAGAGAGAGAGAGAGAGAGAGAGAGAGGGAGAGAGAGAGAGAGAGAGAGAGAGAGAGAGAGAGAGAGAGAGAGAAGAGAGAGAGAGAGAGAGAGAGAGAGAGAGTCAACAATGTGTATCCTTTGTTGGATGTTGCCGACATTGTCCTATAGAGTAGGACGCCTTTACTCTTCATAATGCTCTGAAGAAGCACAAACTTGATAATCGTAGTCCGGTTCCTGCGTCAATGCTTGTCGTGGGTGCATCTTGTTTTTGGTAAAAATAAAGGAAAGTTGTTATTGCGCATGTGTGTGACCCCTTACACCGGGTGTAGGGAGAGCATAGCGTATCTTGACTCAATGCATACCCATGTAATTTCTCAATTACACTGCGTTGTAGCTAGTGGATACTAAGCACTTACATCAGTGTAAAATGTTAAACTTCATGCATGGAGATTCTCTGCATACATCCAGGTGTTCCGTTTTGCAAACATTGACTATTAAAGATATCACTCCCCACCTCCTCCCACCGCCCCCACTCGTTCTCCCATCTCGCTCGACGACGCCCTGAAGTGACTAGAGAACGACATAAGGCTGATATTCAAGAAAGAGCCGGAGGGCTTGAGAGACATTGCCATGAGGAAAGCAAGGGCACGAAGACCATCCACATCGTTGACGACATGTTCTAAGACAAATAAATCAAATAAATCAAGTAAGTCAAATTTTTCAATTTGTAAACAGGTAGACTGTTTGACTGCAAGATGATTTCTGAAGAAAATAATGACACATGATATATGGAACGTGTATCAATTTTTTTAAAATACGCTAGATGTTTCCACTTGCAAATTTATAACAATTCCTAAAACAGTATACATTTGAACCTCTCAAATGAGGAACCCGAGTAATCTGAAACCCGGCCTATCGGGAAGAATCCCCAGGAAATGGAATTGTTTCTACGTATTTTAACTCTCTAAACAGGAAAGGTCCCCGGCTACTCAGGACAATTTTCTCAGGCTTGCATTGATTATAATCATCATTTCCCTCATACTTATTTATTCCAACACTCACTTTATCCTTATGTGCTTTCCGTATTAACAAAACATCAATTATTACACCTGCATTAGTGCTACACGTGTTATACATTGTATAATGTGTACGCAATGTCGCAAGTGCCAGTTTGCGACGACCATAAGCCAGACACACCAGACATCCATCAAGAACGTGTGAAAGCAGGTGTTGAGCGAGACCTTGCTCGTCCACTTAACAATACAGCACGGTGTTGATACGGGGTGGCGCTTAGAAAGTTATGCACTGTCATAGTCTTTTATTGTCCGCCTCATCCTTCAATCGCAATGGTGGACACAAGAGACTTAAACGACCCACCCTGCCGTCTTGGTTATGTGTTTTATCTATATAACGTCCAACGGAGATCGATTGTGAGCATGAGTGACATCTTTGATTTTTGATCGACTGGTCCTATGACTACTTGTTGGTTTAATTCTGAATTTTACAACTACAGAAGGGCTTAGGTACCTCAAATTGCTGAGGAAAAAAAACAAAATCCCTAGGTA
>JAXRKP010000470.1:150000-152500 GCA_037039925.1 Doris montereyensis
AGAGAGAGAGAGAGAGAGAGAGAGAGAGAGAGAGAGAGAGAGAGAGAGAGAGAGAGAGAGAGAGAGAGAGAGAGAGAGAGAGAGAGAGAGAGAGAGAGAGAGAGAGAAGAGACACACACACACACACAGAGACAGACAGACAGACAGACAGACAGACAGACAGACAGAGACAGAGAGGCGGGGGGAAGAAAGAGAGACAGACAGACAGACAGACAGACAGATACATAAACAGACACAGAGAGAGAGAGAGAGAGAGAGAGAGAGAGAGAGAGAGAGAGAGAGAGAGAGAGAGAGAGAGAGAGAGAGAGAGAGAGAGAGAGAGAGAGAGAGAGAGAGGAGGGGGAGAGGAAGTCATACTGCTATTGTAATGATAAATTAATGATATTGCAGTTTGCTGTTGAGGCCATGGGGGTGACACTTACCACATTAATTGATAAGCCCTGCTCCGCATGGAATCTGTCACGCCAAGTACCATATCATTGGCGGACAGCAGTGACTGATATGTCAGAATACACTGATGGTCACATTAATTAAAGTGATAAGGAAAGGTTTGGAATGATAGTTTCTGATGTCGGTGAGGTGATATTGTTGGGTAAAGTGGTCAGCCAAGCGAAAGACCAGTTTCCCCAATGTGACATTGTTTACAAAAATGGTGTAAACGATGTTTTTGCTGACACATACTAAGGCTGAAGTGACTTTTAGTTTATCAGGAAGGATATGGATACCACTTACTCAATATATGGGCAGGTATTACAACGTCTCCTGCCACACTGGCGACTGCCTGTGTAGGAAGGAGTATAAATCGTTGGGGTATGCGCCACCCTCATGACCTCAAAGCAAACTACAATATCATTAATTTATCATTACAATCCGGGTAGTGGACATGCAAACACTTGTACGGGGGAGTGGATGATCCAGCCTCCGAGTCTCCTGCTGCCTTGCAGGTCGGTCTTGTTTGACCAAAGGCTAAGAGAGTTAACCCTGACAGAAAATAACAAGGCATGGTTGGGCCTCAAGGTGGCAGCCCCACCATCTACCTAGGGTACAGTGGGCTAATCCCTGCTTATCCAAAACCTAACTGATGCAGAGAAATAAATATAATATAACCGGCTTGACCTTCAACGACGAAAATGAAAACGACCACGGACTGTAATTTTGGAACATGGAATGTTGGGGCAATAAATAGAAAGAGTTAGAATTAGTTGAAAAAATAGAAAAAATTCAAAGCAGACATTTTGGCTATTACAGAAACAAAAGGAAAAAGGACAAGGAATAGAAAAATATAGGACCGAATCATATTTTAATCTTCTCAGGAGTAGATGTCACAGATGAAAGTAAAGCAGGAGTAGGTCTCCTAGTGCATAACAGGCATGAAAATCTACTAGAAAGTTGGAAATTCATAAACTCACGGCTATTAGAGGTAAATATTAAAACAAACGAAGATAAATTAAATTATTAACAGCCTACGGACCAAAAAAGACGCCACTAAAGAAGAAAAAGATACCTTTCAAAAACGATTTACAAATAGCTGCAGAGAATCTTAAACACAAACAGGAACTAATGCTTTTAGGAGATTTAAACGCTAGAGTACGCAACAACATAGGCATATCAGGAGGAGTAATAGGTAAATAAGGAGAGACAACAACTTCTCCAAATGGAGAGAGACTAATAGATTTTTGTCTAAAGAATAACATGAAAATAGCCAACACCTTTTTCCTCCTAAAAATATCCACAAATATACAAGAGTAAATGAAGAGAGGTGTGAAAAGTCAATCATAGACTACATAATAGTTAGCAGCTCCCTTTTTACACTACACTGGATGCAAAAAGTAAACAGAGGAGCAAAAATATTTAGTCATCATCACCTAGTGATTGCCAAAATGAGATTACTGACTGAAGAAAAACAAACAGAAAAAGAAAGAGAAGAAAGCTACTGAACTCAAAATAGATACAGGAGCTAAATAATCCAATAGTAAAAGAGATTTATCAATCTAGGATAAAAAGATTTATCAGTTAAAGACAAAAGGATCTGAATGATGGCACAATAGTAGAAAAGTGGCAGATGTATAAAGAAACACTCCTCAGCTGTACTGAAGAAGTTTGTGGTAGGAAACAATAAAGGAGATGGGAAAAGAACAGCATGGTGGAATGAGAATGTCAAAACTAAGATCAAAAAAAAACCATGGATGCCTGGAAGAAATTCTTGCAAACAAAGAGACCAGAGGATAGGATATATTACACGAATAAAAGAACTATCACCAAAGAGGAAATTAGGAAAGCAAAACAGGAACGATGGGAAGAGTTTGGACAAAGACTTCAAGAAAGCTAACAATGAAATCAAAAGCTGTTTATTGGCGGGGGGGGCGATTAAGAGCATGAGAAAGATCAAAGCATGCCCAATACGATAAATCAAGAAGGCCAAAGGAGAAATAATGAAAGAAGACAGCCAAATCATGGAAACGTGGAGAAAGCATTTTTAACAATTACATAATCTCTCTAG
>JAXRKP010000470.1:157500-195000 GCA_037039925.1 Doris montereyensis
GAGGTCCTTTTCTGATTTTCCAAACAGAACTAAATCATCAGCAAATGAAAGCATTGATACATTTACTGTTTGAGCTTCCACATACCTACATTTATTTTCTTCATTTTTGAGGATGCCTTTGCGACTGAATCCATAAATGTGATAAACAAAAGAGGACTTAGGAAAAAACCCTGTCTTACTCCTATATCTACATCAAATTCTTCTCATACATTTCCAGCTACTCTCATTGCACATGTTGGTTTATTGTAAGAACTTTTAATGGCTTCTATTAAATTTTGCTCTACGTTGTGTTCTTTTAAGGAATGCCATAGTTCGTCCCCTCCTGACAGTGTCAAATGTCTTTTCTAAGTCAATAAAACACAGGTGCAAGTCAATGTTTCTCTGAAGGAACTTTTCTATTATTTGTCAAATTGTAAATATGTGATCTTGTACACTTCTTCCTGGTCTAAATCCACTTTGATGTTCTTCAATCTGATCCTCAACTCTTTTCCTTAGTCTCATTTCCAGAATCCTAACATACATTTTTCCTGGTGCGCTAAGTAGTGATATCCCTCTATAGTTTGAGCATTCCATAGTTATCCTTTCGTGTGTATTGGTACTACCGTTCCTTTATTCCAGTCGTCTGGCACCTGTTTGGACTTCCATGCTTCTTGACATACTGCATGTAGTAGTTTGTCTGCCTCTCTCACTTGGTTTTTAATCATTTCTGGATAAACTTGGTCTTCTCTAGGGATTTTCCTAATTTCACGTTTCTTATAGCTGTTTGAAGTTTTTCCATTGAGATATCTACATCGTCATCTGTCTCATCTCGATTACTTGTTACTCTTTTAATAATTGATATGCATTCCTTGTTTCATGTGTTTTGGAGGGATTATGTAATTTTTTGAAAATACTTTCTCCACGTTTCCATGATTTCGGTGTCTCCTTTGTTTATCTCTCCTTTGGCGTTCTTAATTTGTCGTATTGGGCATGCTTTGGTCTTTCTCATGCTCTTCATTGCTCCACAGAATAGCTTTTCATTTCCTTGATAGCTTTATTGAAGTCTTTGTCCAAACTCTTCCCACTGTTCTTGTTTTGCTTTCCTAACTTCCTCTTTGGCGATAGTTCTTTTACTCACGTAATCTATCCTATCCTCTGGTCTCTTCGTTTGCAAGTATTTCTTCCAGGTATCCTTCTTTTCTTTGATTTTAGTCTTGACATTCTTATTCTACCATGCTGTCCTTTTCATATCTCCTTTAATTTGTTTCCTACCACAGACTTCTTCAGTACAACTGAGGAGTGTTTCTTTATATATTTGCCACTTTTCTTCTATTGTGCTTTTCTTCAGATCCATCTACCTTTCACTGATATATCTTTTTATCCTGGATTCGTATATCTGTTTTACTACTGGTTTATTTAGTTCCTCTATTTTAAGTTTAGTAGCTTTCTTCTCTTTCCTTTTCTGTTTGTTGTCTTCAGTTAATACTCTCATTTTGGCTATCACTAGATGATGATCACTAAATATTTCTGCTCCTCTGCTTACTCTAGCATCCATTATACTCTAAAATAGAGAACTGGTAACTAGTATGTAGTCTATGATTGACTTTTCACATATGTCTTCATTTATTCTTGTATATTTGTGGATATCGTTATGAGGAAAAAATTGTGTTAGCTATTTTCATGTTATTCTTTAGGCAAACATTTATTTGTCTCTGTCCATTTGGAGAAGTTGTTGTCTCTCCTTCTTTACCATACTACTCCTCCTTATGTTTCTACATTGTTGCCTACTCTAGCGTTTAAATCTCCTAATACCATTAATTCCTGTTTGGGTTTGAGATTCTCTGCAGCTATTTTCAATCATTTTCGAAGATATGTTTTTCTTCTTTGGCGGCATCTTCGTTCGGTCCATAAGCTATTAATAATTTAATTTCTCTTCCTTTTGGTTTAATATTTACCTCTAACAGCCGTGGGCTTACAAATTTCCAACTTTCTAGTACCATTTATTGCCGTTTATGCTTTAGGAGGTCTACTGCTGCTCTAGTTCTATCTTTGACATTACTTCTGAGAAGATTGAAGTATGATTTGGTCCTACATGTTGTATTCCTTGTCCTTTTTCTTTGTTTCTGTAATAGCCAAAATGTCTACTTTGAACTTTTCCATTACTTCAACTAATTCTAACTCCTTTCCATTAATTGCCCTAACATTCCATGTTCCAAAAATCACAGTCTGTTTTCTTTTCCAGAGTCGTCTTCGAAAGTTCAAGTCATTGTATATATTACTTTGAATCAGGTTGTTTTGGATAAGCAGGGGATAAGCCCACTGTACACTAGGTAGATTGTGGGGCTGCCGCCTTGAGGCCCCTACCGGGCCTTGTTATTTTCTGTCAGGGTAAACTCCCTTAGCCTTTAGTCATTCAAGACCAGCCTGCAAGGCAGCAGGTTGTTATTTTCTGTCAGGGTTAACTCCCTTAGCCTATAGTCAACCAAGACCCGCCTGCAAGGCAGCAGGAGACTCGTGAAGGGCGGGATCATCTACTCCCCGTACAGGTGTTTACCTGTCCACTGCCCAGGCACACAAAACGCCAATTGAAAATTCCCTCTGCTCTTGGTGTGATACTGATTTTGTGCTGATCAGAATCCGATAAATGGACATCGAACTCAGCACGTCTGAAAGATCAAAGGGATTATTTACCAGTGCTAAGTTTGATAGTACCCACGTCAGTCAACCGTGGGACATTACGACTTACGACGGATGAAACATTTACCTTTCAGCGCCATCAATATTAAATAAAGAAAATGGAACGGGGTTCAGTCTTCCTCTCAACCGCATGCATTTAATTTCTTTCCATATCTCTTATTTATGGTTACCTACAAGGAAAGCACCGCAGAGCAATGTATAATCCATTAAATAAAAGCCACCGTTTTGAATTCTAAAGTGAAGACGCAGGTGAAATACGCCCAATCTGGATTATCAAATGAGATATAAAGTCCCATCGCCAGGCTACCTCGTATAGTTTTGCAAATGCCTGGTGAGGAGCGCCTCTCGTTTTCTCAAGTTGACTTATCTTCTCCAGCAGGCACGCATTCTTATACCCATTGCCGAAAATAATTTATTTTGAAATCTTGTATGGCTTTTCTCTCCCTCTTAGAAAGTTTTCCAATTTGGGATTGAACGTGGCGCTAAAAGAACTTTTTAAATCTCCATAGAGTAAAACAATGTTAACGTTAGTAAATGAATTGTGACTGCATTGAAAATGAATATTTACCACATAATTCTAGTATACGTACCTACAATTCCAAAGAAATTATAATTATTCTCTGGGAAATAGTTTTAAACATCGATGTATATATATATATGAAACAATTGAAACAACAACAACAAACACAGCAAAAACATATATAACTCTTGATACTGAGGATTTCTTCGGAGCAGCCATGAATCTATTACGCTTTTCAAGAACAAAGAGTTCGATTTGGTTCATTAGCTTTGCTGTTCTCGTTCACCAGACAATGACTGAGAATTCTCAGACTTTCTTTAAAACGTACACAGGTCTTCAATGGAACCATTGCTCGTATCCAATTTATGTCTCCAAACCTAAATGTTCAGTGATGTGCCTTTGGACAGACCAGTGCATAGGTTTCAACTATTTCAGTGACGGTGGCATTACACAGTATTGTCAATTGTGTCTGTCCAATGAAACCCGTTCAGTGAGACGTTCCGAACTGGGAGACTATCGGATAATTATGTACTACAGGTTTGACAAAGTGATACATGCACCGCCTGACAGCCATAAGTACTCTATCGACTTGCCGGCCGGTCTGCGTGAAGGACAGGTGATATTCCTTCAAACTGGGCCAACAAATGGAATAGACTGTGAAATGTTCTTCATGGATGGAAAGTCATGGGATGCAGATATCAAACCGGAAGTTGACTTGTATCTGCTCTTAACATCTGCAGTAAATCGAAATCAACCAGAACTAATTGTTTTGGACAAATTTCATAAAGCAACGCAATCATGGGGTCATCAATATGTTCAAAAGCCCATACGGAATTACATAAGTGAAAACACTGTAACATACACCATAGTTTTCGTCAGAGACACGACGTACACAGTCTTCCTAGATAGGAAACTGTTATATAAATTTCCTCGAAATGTCCTGGCAGACATCAAGACGATACAGATACATGGCTGTTTCTCTCCGATTTATATTGATGGCTAGGTCAGTGGCAATTCGACTTTAAGACAGAAACAATTGTAGAAACCATGCGGATAGAATTAGTACGATATGAATTAATAGCTCAAATTGTCTCTAATATGTTTTTTTCCTTCATTCTCTGTCTCTGTCTCTGTTTCATTCTCCGTCTCGTGTCATTGTCTATGTCTCTGCCTATGTCTCTGTCTCTGTCTCTGTCTATATCTTTATCTCTCTGTCTTCTATCTGTCTG
Organism: Doris montereyensis; assembly: GCA_037039925.1. Taxonomy (NCBI): domain Eukaryota; kingdom Metazoa; phylum Mollusca; class Gastropoda; order Nudibranchia; family Dorididae; genus Doris; species Doris montereyensis. The sequence goes on from JAXRKP010000470.1 coordinate 161,926, forward strand.
TTTGCGTGTCTGTCTCTCTGAACAGCGTGATAAAGGGAACAGTGTTATAAAGAGAACAGTGTTATAAAGGGAACTGTGTTATAAAGAGAACAGTGTTATGAAGAGAACAGTGTTATAAAGAGAACAGCGTTATAAAGGGAACAGTGTTATAAAGAGAACAGCATTATAAAAGGAACAGTGTTATAAAGGGAACAGCGATATAAAGGGAACAGTGTTATAAAGGGAACATCGTTATAAAGGAAACAGCGTTATAAAGGGAACAGCGTTATAAAGGGTACAGCTTTATAAAGGGAACAACGTTATAAAGGGAACAGCGTTATAAAGGAAACAGTGTTATAAAGGCACAGCGTTATAAAGGGAACAGTGTTATAAAGGGAACAGCGTTATAAAGGAAATAGTGTTATAAAGGAAACAGCGTTATAAAGGGAACAGTGTTATAAAAGAGAACAATGTTATATCTCTCAACTCAACCCAAACCACCCAACAAAAATACAAACAAATCCAACCCAAACCAACCCAAACCCATCCAATCCAATATAAACTAATCTAATCTAAACTAACTGGATCTAAACTAATCCAATCTAAACTAATCCAATCCAAACAAAATTAAATCTAAACTAATCCAATCTAAACTAATTCAATCTAAACTGATACAATCTAAACTAATCTAATCTAAACTAATCCAATCTAAACTAATCCAATCTAAACTAATCCAATCTAAGCTAATCCAATCTAAACTATTCCAATCTAAACCAATTCAATCTAAACTATTCCAATCTAAACTAATCCAATCTAAACTATTCCAATCCAAACCAATCCAATCTAAACTAATACAATCTAAACTATTGCAATCTAAACCAATCCAATATAAAGTAATCCAATCTAAACCAATCCAATCCAAACTATTCCAATCTAAACCAATTCAATCTAAATTAATCCAATCTAAACTAATCCAATCTAAACTATTCCAATCCAAACCAATCCAATCAAAACCAATTGAATCTAAACTAATCCAATCTAAACTAATCCAATCTAAACTATTCCAATCCAAACCAATCCAATCAAAACCAATTCAATCTAAAACTAATCCAATCTAAACTATTCCAATCTAAACTAATCCAATCCAAACCAATCCAATCCAAAGTAATCCAATCTAAACTAATCCAATCCAAACTAATCCAATCTAAACTAATCCAATCTAAACTATTCCAATCTAAACTAATCCAATCTAAACTATGTCAATCTAAACTAATCCAATGTAAACTAATCCAATCTAAACTAATCCTCTCTAAAGTAATTCAATCTAAACTAATCCAATCTAAAGTAATCCAATTTAAACTAATCCAATCTAAACTAATCCAACCTAAACAAATTCAATCTAAACTAATCCAATCTAAACTAATCCAATCTAAACTATTCCAATCTAAACTAATCCAATCTTAACTATTCCAATCTAAACTATTCCAATCCAAACCAATACAATTTAAACTAATCCAATCTAAACTAATCCCATCTAAACAAATTCAATCTAAACTAATCCAATCTAAACGAATCCAATCTTAACTATTCCAATCTAAACTATTCCAATCCAAACCAATACAATCTAAACTAATCCAATCTAAAATATCCAATCTAAACTATTCCATTCTAAACCAATCCAATCCAAACTAATCCAATCTAAACCAATTCAATCTAAACTAATCCAATCTAAACTATTCCAATCTAAACAAATTCAATCTAAACAAATTCAATCTAAACTATTCCAATCTAAACTAATCCAATCTAAACCAATCCAATCTAAACTAATCCAATCTAAACCAATCCAATCTAAACTAATCGAATCTAAACTAAACCAATCTAAATTAATCCAATATAAACCAATCCAATCCAAACTAATCCAATCTAAACCAATTCAAACTAAACTATTCCAATCTAAACTAATCCAATCTAAACTATTCCAATCTAAACTAATCCAATGTAAACTAATCCAATCTAAACTAATCCAATCTAAAATATTCCAATCTAAACTATTCCAATCTAAACTAATCCAATCTAAGCTAATCCAATCTAAACTAATCCAATCTAAACTAATGGAATGTAAACTAATCCAATCTAAACTAATCGAATGTAAACTAACTAAGTTGAGTTCACGTCTGTTTTTATTTGCCAGATCCGATGAATTCATATCGTGAATTCCACAATACGATATATCTTTTTTAAACCAGGCCAATTCGCCCTCCCCTCACCCCCCCAAAGGTCAATAAAGGATAATCAAGAACAAAGATATCAAATGCTATAATAATTTATATATTGTTACTGTGTACTGCAGTAGACATAAACGTAAATCAGCTTCTGCTTTGTCCTCTTTTAAATTTTGGGAAAGAATGATGATAATAATATAAATAAGTCACTTGTATAGCGCACTTAATCAATTTGGCATGCTCTAATGCGCTTCACAGAAATCACATAATTGTTTTAAAAGCGATAAACGTTAATGATATGCTAGTTTGAATAGTTCTGTTTTAAGATTTGATTTGAAAGTTATGTAGTTGGTAGAGTTTCTGGTTTGTGTAGACAGATTTGATTTCAGGTTGTTTAGTCTCTACAGTTTTGTTTAGTAGACAGATTTGATTTCAAAGTTGTTTACTATAGAGTTTCTGGTTTGTGTTTGTGTAGTTGTTTAGTCTATAGATTTGATTTCAAAGTTGTTTAGTCTGTGCAGTTTCTGGTTTTGTGTAGACAGATTTGATTTGAAAGTTGTGTAGTTGGTAGAGTTTCTGGTTTGTGTAGACAGATTTGAAAGTTGTGTAGTTGGTAGAGTTTCTGGTTTGTGTAGACAGATTTGAAAGTTGTGTAGTTGGTAGAGTTTCTTGGTTTGTAGGCATATGGGATTTGAAAGTTGTTTGGGTTGGTACAGTTTCTGGGTTTGTGTAGACAGATTTGATTTGAAAGTTGTGTAGTTGGTAGAGTTTCTGGTTTGTGTAGACAGATTTGATTTGAAAGTTGTGTAGTTGGTAGAAGAGCTTCTGGTTTGTGTAGACAGATTTGAAAGTGTGTAGTTGGTAGAGTTTGGGTTTGTGTAGACAGATTTGATTTGAAAGTTGTAGTTGTAGAGTTTTGGTTTGTGTAGACAGATTTGGAAAGTTGTGTAGTTGGTAGAGTTTCTGTTTGTGTAGACAGATTTGATTTGAAAGTTGTGTAGTTGGTAGAGTTTCTGGTTTGTGTAGACAGATTTGAAAGTTGTGTAGTTGGTAGAGTTTCTGGTTTGTGTAGACAGATTTGATTTGAAACTTGTGTAGTAGTTGGTAGAGCTTCTGGTTTGTGTAGGCATATGGATTTGAAAGTTGTTTAGTTGGTACAGTTTCTGGCTTGTGTAGACAGATTTGATTTGAAAGTTGTAGTTGGTAGAGTTTCTTGCTTGTGTAGACATATTGGATTTGAAAGTTGTTTAGTTGGTAGAGTTTTTGGCTTGTGTAGACATATTGGATTTGAAAGTTGCGTAGTTGGTAGAGCTTTGGTTTGTGTAGACATATTGAATTTGAAAGTTGTTTAGTTGGTAGAGTTTTTGGCTTGTGTAGACATATTGATTTGAAATTTCAGATTTGATTTGAAAGTTGTGTAGTTGGTAGAGTTTCTGGTTTGTGTAGATAGAGATTTCAAAGTTATGTAGTTGGTAGAGTTTTTTGTGAAGACAGATTTGATTTCAAAGCTGTGTAGTTGGTAAGAGTTTCTGGTTTGTGTAGACAGTGAGTTCCAAACAGTGGAAGAACGTTAGAGAGAAAGGTCAGTCCGCCAATTTATACGGTTGACTGCGTTTGAAGATCTTAGTCTTCTAACCGGAACATGTAAATGTGGAATTCCGGATTTGATTGCCCAACTGACAGTTTTGTCTTAACAGTGAGGTAAAAAAGACAGCCATGCAATTGGGGAAAAAAAAAATTTGAAATAAAATGACTTACTTCCAAGCGCTGAGCTCGTGTAGCATGCTGGAAATCAAGATGAGAACATCAAAATATTAATACTATATCTTTTATAATGATAAAAAAAAGAATGGTTCAGGGACATCTAGATCAACATAATGCATAATAATAACACTACTACTACTACTACTACTACTACTACTACTACTACTACTACTACTACTACTACTACTACTACTACTACTACTACTACTACTACTACTACTACTACTACTACTACTACTACTACTACTACTACTACTACTACTACTACTACTACTACTACTACTACTACTACTACTACTAAGAAGAATAATAATAATAATAATAATAATAATAATAATAATAATAATAATAATAATAATAATAATAATAATAATAATAATAATAATAATAATAATAATAATAATAATAATAATGATAACAATAATAATAATAATAATAAAGATAAAAATAATAATATTGATAATAATAATAATGCTGATAATAATAACACTAACAATAATAATAATAATGATAATAATATAATAGTAATTCTAATATTACTACTACTACTAATAATAATAATGACAATAATGATAATAAATATAATAATGATAATAGTAATAATAATAATAATAATAATAATAATAATAATAATAATAATAATAATAATAATAATAATAATAATAATAATAATAATAATATTGCTGATAATATTAATAATAACACTAATAATGTAATAATAATAATAATAATAATAGTAATGATAGCAATAATGATAATAATCATGTTTATACTAATATTAATCTATCTTTCTTCTTAAGCTACATATATTAATTAATAGACAGACGGAAGATTAAGATAGATAGGTAGATAGATAGATAGATAGATAGATAAATACATACATACATACATACATACATACATACATACATACATACATACATACATACATACATACATACATACATACATACATACATACATAGATAGATAGATAGATAGATAGATAGATAGATAGATAGATAGATAGATAGATAGATAGATAGATAGAGACAGACAGAGATAGACAGACAGAGACAGAGCCAGAGACAGACATAGAGACAGAGACAGAGACAGAGACAGAGACAGAGACAGAGCCAGAGATAGAGATAGAGATAGAGACAGAGACAGAGACAGACAGACAGAGACAGAGACAGAGACAGAGACAGAGACAGAGACAGAGACAGAGACAGAGACAGAGACAGAGATAGAGATAGAGACAGATACAGAGACAGACAGAGATAGAGACAGAGACAGAGACAGAGACAGACAGACAGAGACAGAGACAGAGACAGAGACAGAGACAAAGGCAGAGGCAGAGACAGAGACAGAGACAGAGACAGAGATAAAGATAGAGACAGAGACAGAGACAGAGACAGAGACAGAGACAAAGGCAGAGGCAGAGACAAAGACAGAGACAGAGATAGAGATAGAGACAGAGACAGAGCCAGAGATAGAGACAGAGACAGATACAGAGACAGAGACAGAGATAGAGACAGAGAGATAGAGACAGAGATAGAGACAGAGATAGAGATAGAGACAGATACAGAGACAGATACAGAGACAGAGACAGAGATAGAGACAGAGACAGACAGAGAGACAGAGAGAAGCAATAGCAATACGATGAATTACCTGTGAGCATTAGTAGTACAAATATTGTCTCCATTTTCTCCGTGACGCTTGTTTGTGTTTGTTTCTATCGGGCTGGGTGGATGAGGACAAAATGATTTCGTCGTGTCGTATTAAATCATACAGTTAATCAATACATACTATTATGAAGCAATGTACGTTAGTTGAATATAAAAACGAAGTCAATATACATTATTCCAAGCCTTACTGGCAATTTTATCGATAAAAGAAATTAAACCTGACTAGATTTAGATGTCATAATTCTAACTATTCTTTGTTTTTTTTCGATCGTTTTCCCCCTTAAACATATACGACTATGACAATAACTATTAATACTGATGATGATAACGATAACAATAATAACAATAAAAATAATAATAATATAATAATAATAATAATAATAATAATAATGATGATGATGAGGATGATGATGATGATGATGATGATGATGATGATGATGATGATGATGATGATGATAATAATAATAATAATAATAACAACAATAATAATAATAATAATCATAATAACGATAATGATAATAAAATAGATAATAAAACACGTACAGATATCCACCAGGCAAAGAACACATGGGAATTATCTACATAAATATTTGCGTTGATTAGTCCTGAACATGTTGAATTAAGAATAAGTTCCACCATTCCTATCAATTATCCTGTGGAAGGGGACTCTGTAGTCCAGAGGTAAGGTATCGGCCTCTCAACCAAAAGGTAATGGGTTCAAGCACCGCCAACGCTTGAAAAATTTCTCAAGGTTTATTCGAGTATAATCTAACAATCTTACCCCCCCCCTGGCCAGGTAGGCGGATCGGCACCTAGTCCCATTGGAAACGGACGATAAAAAGCAGGTCCCATGTGCAGTGCAGATAGCAACACTCTGTGCACGTTAAACACCCCGTGGCTGTTCACAGGGCAGTCAGGGCAAAATTAAAAAACGCTGCCAAACCCCAAAATCACCACAGTTGTGGATGTGGGTAAATCAAATCGAATCACAGCGTGTAGAAAATGAAAAGTAGCAAAGGACTGGTCTGACTAATAACCATGTCTTTGGTAACGTTCTGTAGGCTAGCGCCAATGGGTAGATTAGCAGATCGAATAGTCATGTCTTTGGTAATGTTATGTAGGCTAGCGCCAATGGGTAGATTAGCAGATCGAATAGTCATGTCTTTGGTCACGTTCTGTAGGCTAGCGCCAATTGGTAGATTAGCACATCGAATAGTCATGTCTTTGGTCACGTTCTGTAGGCTAGCGTCAATGGGTAGATTAGCAGATCGAATAAATCTTTGGTAATGTTCTGTAAGCTAGCGTCAATGGGTAGATTAGCAGATCGAATAGTCATGTCTTTGGTAATGTTCTGTAAGCTAGCGTCAATGGGTAGATGAGCACATCGAATTGTCATGTCTTTGGTCACGTTCTGTAAGCTAGCGCCAATGGGTAGATTAGCAGATCAAATAGCCATGTCTTTGGTCACGTTCTGTAAGCTTAGCGTCAATGGGTAGATTAGCAGATCGAATAGTCCTGTCTTTGGTCGTTCTGTAAGCTAGCGCCAATGGGTAGATTAGCAGATCGAATAGTCATATGAATAAGAATAATATTATCAAACGAATAAGAGCTCTAAACAGAAACAGATATTATCATCATGCTAACGAAATGAATGCAAACATTTGAGGAAAAACTGAAAATGTGTGAAATAAGTTGTGTGAGAAATTATCGTCTTGTGAAGAAATGTGTATCGTTATTAGTCCTTTCCGATTTCCTTCACATAGCGTATGAGTTGAAATAAGTAATAATCCAGATACAATACCTAACCTTAGCTTCATGTTATGTGTTTGTTTGTTTGTTTGTGTGTTAACACGATGCGTTGTGACACAATCTGGTTGTGCTGTGCCTGTGTCAGTACAACGACTCTAGCTGGTATTTTTCACGACATTGTACTCCCAGGAAAGGTGTTAAAATCTACTCCCCTCATTTGACACAAGTGTGGACAAGTATCCATCCATCGGCAGAAAGTGATCTTGCCAGAATGCTAGTATGGTTTGAAGCGCCACAACAGGCAACTCAACCTCAGGAAGTTGAGAAGAACTTTGAGTGAGTCTGACGACTGTTAATAACTGTATCTTCTCTTAACTATGAACCTTACGATTGTTGAGAGATCTGTGTCGGCATTAACACCTGGCTTAAAATGCAATTGTTTGTCCTAATGCTACGGCTCATGCGACAACAAACGACCATTCTTTCGATTGTTGAGCTGGGGGGGGGGTCGGTATCCCAGTATATCTCAGGTGTCGGCCCCTCAACCAAAAAGTCGTAAGTTCAAGCCCCGGCAGGTTTAAAAAAGTTTTCTCAAGTTTTTTTGGTTTTCGAGTGAAACCTACCCCTCCTACTCCTGATCCAGGTAGGTGGATCAACACCTAGTCCCATCGGAGACGGGTGATTAAAAGGATTGTCTCGTGTGCACATCACAACAATACCCTGTGCACGTTAAAGAATCCCTTGACTGTCCGGGCAAATTTTTTTCGAAAATCATACCCAAAACCACCGAGATCACCTTCATGGTGGATGTGAGTCAACGCAAATCAATTCAAATCAGCATGGTCCCCCCTTCTTCCTTCTATAACAATTGACGTCCTATTTAAGCCTTGCTAATCAACTAACGCGCCGGTACATCAGTCGGTAGAGTGTTTGACTACCACACAGGAGACCCCAGTTCGATTCCCAGTCCAGGCAAATTTACCTGACGCAACCATAAACGAGTGGATCCCAGGGGCTATTAAGACTGAGTGAAAGTAAAATTTGCCTCACTCTTCCAGCAGAAGTGGATATTTAGGTCTATTAAGAATAACAACAGCGTGGGAAAGCGTTTGGCAAACTACTGTCTAAAATAAGTAAAACTGGTATTGGAAAGCAATGTTTTTAAACATACATTAGGCCGTATGCCAAAAGTAAAACTGGTATGGGCAATGACAACTACTCATTAGGCCGTATGCCAACTATTACATTCTAAACATTAAATGCCAAAATGTAAAACTGGTATGGAAAGCAATGACAAACTACCACACATTAGGGCCGTATGCAATGACAAAAAAAATATCAAAACTGGTATGGAAAGCAATGACAAACTACCACATTAGGCCGTATGCCAAAAAGTAAAACTGGATAAAGCAATGACAAACATTAGGCCGTATGCCAAAAAGTAAAACTGGTATGGAAAGCAATGACAAACTAACATTAGGCCGTATGCCAAAAAGTAAAAAACTGGTGTGGAAAGCAATGGCAAACTACCACATTAGGCCGTATCAAAAGTAAAACTGGTATGGAAAGCAATGGCAAACTACCACATCAGGCCGTGTCAAAAAGTAAAACTGGTGTGGACAATGGCAACACCACATCAGGCCGTAAAAATCAAAACTGGTATGGAAAGTGGCAAACTACCACATTAGGCTATGTGCTTAGAAAAAGAAGCAGGATTCTTCTCTGGTTTTCCTATGCTCAATGAGAATTCTACTTTACTTTTATTCTATCATCATCATTATCATGAATCAGCAACATGGTAAAGCAGCACCCACATCATGATCGAACTATAGTAATGGGAACAAATAATGGATACTGACAACAATTCGTGTACTTACATTCAACGCAGCAGGATAATAATGGACAAAATGGACTAGCTCACAGTGGGTCCTTTACAGTTTGATACAATTAAAATGCAGTTTTTAGCTACACCGAAACGGATGTTGAAAATCTCCTCTTGCTAAGTGTGTGACCCGAGCTATTCTTATTTCACTTCCAGTTCTTCTCTTCTCTTTTTTCTTTCTGTCATATCCGAAATCGTGTGCTTCCCACCTTTATTATTAAAGGCCTTGTGGCGAGTGGACGTCTGAAAAACGAACTCATCTTCCGTCTGTCTGTCAACCAAAAAAACAAAATGATCCTACAAATCCGTCCGGATGTTTTGTTGGGTTTGTTTTGTTTTTTGTCATTCCTTCTTTTTTTTTCTTTCGAAATTTTTTCTTCTCTCCTTCATTTTGATTTGATTTGATTTCTCTGTCTTGATGTGTATGTATGATGTTGTTTTTACTTCGTTTCCTCCTTCATCCAGGCAGGTAAGGAGGTGATGGGACTCTATTAGGATCCGCTCACGTCCTGCCAACAGACATTTGAGATACATTGTACATTGTATTTTGATTACATTCAGACTTCTTCTATTTGACTATGTTTGAGTCTTGTTATATCATCATTGCATTTTGATCATACATCCGTTTCATTGTTCGGACACCGCCACCATTTTCAGCTAATGATGATGATGATCATGATGATGATGATGCAGGTTGTTAGTTGTTGTTCTGTCGATTTTTCTTTGCTTCCCTGGTTGATTTTGATTTGATTTTAATTTGATTTTGATTTGATTTAATTTGATTTTGAGGTTGATTTTGATTCAATTTTGATTTGATTTTGATTTGATTTTGATTTGATTTGATTTTGATTTGATTTGATTTGATTTTGATTTGGTTTTGATTTGATTTGATTTGATTTGATTTGATTTGATTTGATTTTGATTTGATTTATTTGATTTGTTTTGATTTTGATTTTGATTTTCATTTTGATTTGTTTTTTTGATTTGATTTGATTTTGATTTAATTTTGATTTGATTTTGATGTGATTTGGATTTGATGATTTGATTTGATTATAATTTGATTTTGATTTAATTTTGATTTGATTTTGGTTCGATTTGGATTTGATTTTGATTTGAGTTTGGTTTGAGTTTGATTTGATTTTGATTTGATTTTAATTTGATTTTAATTTTGTTTTGATTTGATTTTGATTTGATTTTAATTTGATTTTGATTTGATTTTAAAATGGTTTTGATTTAATTTTGATTTGATTTTGATTGGGTTTTGATTTGGTTTTGATTTTGTTTTGATTTGATTTGATTTGATTTTGATTTGATTTTGATTTAATATGATTTTGATTTGATTTTGATTTGATTTGATTTGATTTTGATTTGATTTTTTTGATTTGATTTTGATTTGATTTTGATTTGATTTTGATTTTGATTTTTTGATTTGATTTTGATTTGATTTTGATTTGATTTTGATTTGATTTTGATTTGATTTTGATTTGATTTTGATTTGATTTTGATTTGATTTTGATTTGATTTTTTTGATTTGATTTTGATTTGATTTGAAATTTGGTTTTGATTTGATTTTGATTTGATTTTGATTTGATTTTGATTTGATTTGATTTGATTTTTTTGTTTTTGATTTTGGTTTTGATTTGATTTTGATTTAATTTTGATTTGACTTTGATTTGATTTGATTTGGATTTGATTTGATTTTGATTTGATTTTGATTTTAGTTTGATTTGTTTTGATTTGATTTTTGATTTGATTTTGATTTGGTTTTGATTTGGTTTTGATTTGGCTTTGATTTGATTTGATTTGACTTTGATTTGGTTTTGATTTGATTTAATTTGATTTGATTTGATTTTGATTTTGATTTTGTTTTGATTTGATTTTGATTTGACTTTGATTGGGTTTTGATTTGGTTTTGATTTTGTTTTGATATTGTTTTGATTTGATTTTGATTTTGATTTTGATATGGTTTTGATTTGGTTTTTGATTTAATTTTGCTTAGGTTTTGATATGGTTTTGATTTGATTTTGATTTGGTTTTGATTTGATTTTGATTTGAAATTTGATTTGATTTGATTTGACTTTGATTTGGTTTTGATTTGATTTAATTTGATTTTTTTAATTTGATTTGATTTGATTTGATTTGGTTTTGATTTGATTTGATTTTGATCTGATCTTGATTTGATTTGATTTTGATTTAATTTGATTTGATTTGGATTTGATTTGGATTTGATTTGATTTGATTTGATTTGGTTTTTGTTTGGTTTTGATTTGATTTGATTTGATTTGGATTTGATTTTGATTTGATTTAGATTTGATTTTGATTTGATTTTGATTTGATTTTATCCACATCCATAACTAAGGTGAGCTTGCGTTTGTTGGTTTTATTTTTGGGGTAGGAGCTATATTTTTTGCCCAGACTATCTTGTAAACAGCCAATGGTTTTTTTTAATGTGCACTGAGTGTTGTTGGGATTTGCACACGCCTCCTTTATATCGTCCGATGGGATCGGGTGTTCATCTACCTACACCTGGTGTACAGTGTGCTCGAAAAAACTCTTGAATAATTAATTTTTAATCGCTGGCGGGGCTTGAACCCACGACATTCTGTTTGAGAGGCCGACGACCAAGTCCCCTCCCTGGTTGCTAGTCATAAACCCACGCCAATGTAGCTGCTCATTGACTATCTCAAACACTTTTCTATCTCGTTCACTTTCTATCCCCAATACTTTAACATCTCGTATACTTTTCTATTCGGAACACTTTTCTACCTCACACACTTTTCTTTTCGGAACACTTTTCTACCTCACACACTTTCTTTTCGGAACACTTTTCTACCTCACACTTTTCTTTTCGGAACACTTTTCTACCTCATACACTTTTCTTTTCGGAACACTTTTCTACCTCATACACTTTTCTATTCGGAACACTTTTCTACCTCTTACACTTTTCTATTCTTAACACTTTTCTACCTCATACACTTTTCTTTTAGGAACACTTTTTTTACCTCATACACTTTTCTATTCTGAACACTTTTCTATCTCGTACATTTTTCTTTTCCAACACTTTTCTACCTCATACACTTTTCTTTTCGAACACTTTTCTATATCGTACATTATTCTATTCGGAACACTTTTCTACCTCATACACTTTTCTTTTCGGAACACTTTTCTATCTCGTACATTTTTCTATTCTGAACACTTTTCTACCTCATACACTTTTCTATTCTGAACACTTTTCTACCTCATACATTTTTCTTTTCGGAACACTTTTCTATCTCATACATTTTTCTTTTCGGAACACTTTTCTATCTCGTACATTTTTCTTTTCGGAACACTTTTCTATCTCGTACATTTTTCTTTTTCGGAACACTTTTCTATCTCGTACATTTTTCTTTTTCGGAACACTTTTCTATCTCGTACATTTTTCTTTTCGAACACTTTTCTTTACACATTTTTCTATTTCGGAACATACACTTTTCTTTTTCCAACACTTTTTTATATCGAACATTTTTCTATTTCCAACACTTTTCTATATCGTACATTTTTCTATTTCAACACTTTTTTATCTCGTACATTTTTCTATTTCCAACACTTTTCTATATCGTACACTTTTCTATTTCAACACTTTTCTATATCGTACATTTTTCTATTTCCAACACTTTTCTACCTCATACACTTTTCTTTTCGAACATTTTTCTATTTATCGTACATTTTTCTATTTCCAACACTTTTCTATATCGTACATTTTTTCTATTTCCAACACTTTTCTATATCGTACACTGTTCTATACGGAACAATTTTCTATTCTAAACACTTTTCTATATCGTACACTTTTCTATCTCGTACTGTTTTTAGCCCAAACACATTTAACACTTTTCTAACCCGACCATTTTTCTATCTCTTACACTTTTCTGTCTCTTACACTTTTCTGTCTCTTACACTTTTCTATCTCTTACACTTTTCTGTGTCTTACACTTTTCTGTCTCTACACTTTTCTGTCTCTTACACTTTTCTTTCTCGTACACTTTTCCATCTCGTAGACGTTTCGTCTCGTATAGTTTTCCATTTGTACACTTTTATTATTATCTCATACACTTTTCTATATTGTACACATTTTCTATCTTGTACACTTTTTCTATTTTGTACACTTTTCTATTTATCTCTTTCTATCCATACACTTTTCTATCTCGTACACATTTATATCTTTACACATTTCTATCTAGTACACTTTTCTATCTCATACACTTTTCTATCTCATACACTTTTTCTATATCTGTACACTTTTTTATCTTGTACACTTTTCTATCTTGTACACTTTTCTGTCTTGTACACATTTCTATTTTGTGCACTTTTCTATCTTGTACACTTCTTCCACTTTTCTATCTTGCACACTTTTCTATCTCATACACTTTTCTATCTTGTACACTTTTCTATCTTGTACACATTTTTATCTTGTACACTTTTCTTTTCTATCTTGTACACTTTTCTATCTAGTACACATTTCTATCTCATACACTTTTCTATCTTGTACACATTTCTATCTCATACACTTTTCTATCTCATACACTTTTCTATCTTGTACACATTTCTATCTTGTACACTTTTCTATCTCATACACTTTTCTATCTCATACACTTTTCTATCTCATACACTTTTCTATCTCATACACTTTTCTATCTCATACACTTTTCTATCTCGTCCACTTTTCTATTTTGTACACTTTTCTATCTCGTACACTTTTTCTATTTTGTACACTTTTCTATTTTGTACGCTTTTCTATTTTGTACACTTTTCTATCTTGCACATTTTTCTATTTTGTACACTTTTCTATCTTGCACATTTTTCTATTTTGTATGCTTTTCTTTCCTGTACATTTTTCAATTTTGTACATTTTTCTATTTTGAACACTTTTCTATTTTGTATATTTTTCTCTTTTGTACACTTTTCTATTTTGTAAACTTTTCTAGTTTGTACACTTTTCTATCCCGTACATTTTTCTATTTTGTACATTTTTCTATCTCGTACACTTTTCTATTTTGTATATTTTTTTTATGTCGTACACTTTTCTATTTTGTACATTTTTCTATCTCGTACACTTTTCTATTTTGTATATTTTTTTTATGTCGTACACTTTTCTATTTTGTACACTTATTTATCTCGTACACTTTTATATTTTTTGTACACTCTTCTATTTTGTACACTTTTCTATTATGTACACTTGTTTATCTCGTACACTTTTTTTATCTCGTACACTTTTTCTACGACGTACACTTTTCTATCTCGTACACTTTTCTAGTTTGTACATTTTTGTATTTTGTACACTTTTCTATTTTATACGCTTTTCTGTTCGGTACATTCTATTTTGTACCTTTTTCTGTTTTGTATATTTTTCTATCTCGCACACTTTTCTATTTTGCACACTTTTCTATTTTGTACACTTTTCTATTTTGTACACTTTTCTATTTTGTACACTTCTCTATTTTGTACACTTGTTTAATCTCGTATACTTTGCTATTTTGTACACTTTTCTATTTTGTACACTTGTTTATCTCGTATATTTTGCTATTTTGTACACTTTTCTATTTTGTACACTTTTCTATTTTGTACACTTGTTTATTTCGTATACTTTTCTATTTTGTACATTTTTCTATTTTGTACATTGGTTTATCTCGTACACTTTTCTATTTTGTACACTTGTACTTTTTTTTTTATCTCGTACACTTTTCTATTTTGTACACTTTTCTATTTTGTACATTTTTTTATCTCGTACCCTTTTCTATTTTGTACACTTTTCTATTTTGTACACTTTTCTATTTTGTACATTTGTTTATCTCGTACACTTTTCTATTTTGTACACTTTTCTATTTTGTACATTTTTTTTATCTCGTAACGTTTCTATTTTGTACTTTCTCTATTTTGTACATTTTCTATTTTGTACATTTTCTATTTTGTACACTTTTCTTTTTTTATACATTTTTCTATCTCGTACACTTTTCTATTTTCTACACTTGTTTATCTCCTACAGATTTCTATTTTGTACATTTTTCTATCTCGTACACTTTTTGTATTTTGTACATTTTTCTATCTCGTACAGTTTTCTATTTTGCACACTTGTTTATCTCGTACACTTTTCTATTTTATACATTTTTTATCTCGTACACTTTTCTATTTTTTACACTTGTTTATCTCGTACACTTTTTTATTTTGTACATTTTTCTATCTCGTACACTTTTCTATTTTATACACTTGTTTATCTCGTACACTTTTCTATTTTTAATACATTTTTCTATCTCGTACACTTTTCTATTTTATACACTTGTTTATCTCGTACACTTTTCTATTTTCTACATATTTCTATTTTGTACACTTGTTTATCTCGTACACTTTTCTATTTTCTACATATTTCTATTTTTTACACTTGTTTATCTCGTATACTTTTCTATTTATTTTGTACACTTGTTTATCTCGTACACTTTTCTATTTTGTACACTTTTCTATTTTGTACACTTGTTTATCTCGTAGACTTTTCTATTTTGTACACTTTTCTATTTTGTACACTTTTTTATTTTGTGCATTTTATCTGGTACACTTTTCTATTTTGTACATTTTTTACCGGGTACACTTTCCTATTTTGGGAATTTTTATCTGGTACACTTTTCTATTTTGTACATTTTTTTCTGGTACACTTTTCTATTTTGTGCATTTTTTATCTGGTACACATTTCTATTTTGTACATTTTTATCTGGTACACTTTTCTATTTTGTGCATTTTTTATCTGGTACACTTTTCTATTTTGTACATTTTTTATCTGGTACACTTTTCTATTTTGTACATTTTTTATCTGGTACACTTTTCTATTTTGTACATTTTTTATCTGGTACACTTTTCTATTTTGTGCATTTTTTATCTTGTACACTTTTCTATTTTGTACATTTTTCTATTTTGTACATTTTTCTATCACGTACACTTTTCTATTTTGTACATATTTTTATCTCGTACACTTTGCTATTTTGTACATATTTCTATCTCGTACACTTTTCTATTTTGTACATATTTCTATTTTGTACACTTGTTTATCTCGTACACTTTTCTATTTTGTACATTTTTCTATTTATTTTGTACACTTGTTTATCTCGTACACTTTTCTATTTTATACATTTTTCTATTTTGTACACTTGTTTATCTCGTACACTTTTCTATTTTGTACACTTTTCTATTTTGTACATTTTTTATCTGGTACACTTTTCTATTTTGTGCATTTTTTATCTTGTACACTTTTCTATTTTGTACATTTTTCTATTTTGTACATTTTTCTATCACGTACACTTTTCTATTTTGTACATATTTTTATCTCGTACACTTTGCTATTTTGTACATATTTCTATCTCGTACACTTTTCTATTTTGTACATATTTCTATTTTGTACACTTGTTTATCTCGTACACTTTTCTATTTTGTACATTTTTCTATTTATTTTGTACACTTGTTTATCTCGTACACTTTTCTATTTTATACATTTTTCTATTTTGTACACTTGTTTATCTCGTACACTTTTCTATTTTGTACACTTTTCTATTTTGTACATTTTTTATCTGGTACACTTTTCTATTTTGTACATTTTTTTATCTGGTACACTTTTCTATTTTGTGCATTTTTTATCTGGTACACTTTTCTATTTTATACATATTTCTATCACGTACATTTTTCTATTTTGTACACTTGTTTATCTCGTACATTTTTCTATTTTATACATTTTTCTATTTTGTACACTTGTTTATCTCGTACACTTTTCTATTTTGTACATTTTTCTATTTATTTTGTACACTTGTTTATCTCGTACACTTTTCTATTTTATACATTTTTCTATTTTGTACACTTGTTTATCTCGTACACTTTTCTATTTTGTACACTTTTCTATTTTGTACACTTTCCTATTTTGTACATTTTTTATCTGGTATAATTTTCTATTTTGTACATTTTTCTATCTCGTACACTTTTCTATTTTGTACATATTTCTATCTCGTACACTTTTGTATTTTGTACATTTTTCCATCAAGTACACTTTTCTATTTTGTACATTTTTCTATCACGTACACTTTTCTATTTTGTACACTTTTCTATCTCGTACACTTTTCTATTTTGTACACTTTTCTATCTCGTACACTTTTCTATTTTGTACACTTTTCTATCTCGTACACTTTTCTATTTTGTACACTTTTCTATCTCGTACACTTTTCTATTTTGTACACTTTTCTATCTCGTACACTTTTCTATTTTGTACACTTTTCCATCTCGTACACTTTTCTATTTTGTACACTTTTCTATCTCGTACACTTTTCTATTTTGTACACTTTTCTATCTCGTACACTTTTCTATTTTGTACACTTTTCTATCTCGTATACTTTTCTATTTTGTACATATTTCTATCACGTACACTTTTCTATTTTGTACATATTTCTATCACGTACACTTTTCTATTTTGTACATATTTTTATCTCGTATACTTTTCTATTTTGTACACTTGTTTATCTCGGACACTTTTATATTTTATACATTCTATCCCGTACAGTTTTATGTGTTCACATTTCTAGCTTGTACACTTTTTTATCTCGTACTTTTTTTCTATTTTGCACATTTTTCTATCGCGTACACTTTTATGTGTTTTACACTTTTCTATCTTGTACTTTTTCCTATTTTGTACACTTTTCTGTCCCATACACTTTTCTATCTCGTATACATTTCTATATTGTACACTTTTCTATTTTGACACTTTTCTATTTTGCACATGTTTCTATCCTGTACACTTTTCTATCTTGTTCACTTTTAGAAATCCAAATACAATCTGGTACACTTTTTTATCTCGTACTTTTTCCTATTTTCTACACTTTTTTTTATCCTAAACACTTTTCTATCTCGTGCACTTTATTTTTTTTATTCCCAACACCTTTTTATGTCGTATATTTTTCTATCTTGTATACTTTTTTTTTTTATCCTAAACACTTTTCTATCCCGAACACTTTTCTAACCCGTACATTTTTCTATCTCGTTCACTTTTCTGTCTTGTATATATTTCTATTTCATGCACTTTTCTATCATACACTTTTCTATCTAGTACACTTTTCTATCTAGTACACTTTTCTATCAGACGCATTTCTATCTAGTACACTTTTCTATCTAGTACACTTTTCTATCTAGTACACTTTTCTAGTACACTTTTATCTAGTACACTTTTCTATCTAGTACACTTTTCTATCTAGTACACTTTTCTATCTAGTACACTTTTCTATCTAGTACTACACTTTTCTATCTACTACGCTTTTCTATCTAGTACTTTTCTATCAGACATTTCTATCTAGTACACTTTTCTATCTACTACGCTTTACATCTTTTCTATATCTACTACGCTTTTCTATCTAGTACACTTTTCTATCTATCTAGTACACTTTTCTATCTACTACGCTTTTCTATCTAGTACACTTTTCTATCTACTACGCTTTTCTATCTAGTACACTTTTCTATCTAGACGCTTTTTCTATCTATCTACACTTTTCTATCTAGTACACTTTTCTATCTATCTAGTACACTTTCTAGTACTTTTCTATCTAGTACACTTTTCTATCTCTACACTTTTCTTCTATCTAGTACACTTTTTCTACTTTTTATCTACACTTTTCTATAGTACTATTTACTTTTTTTCTATCTAGTACGCTTTTTCTATCTAGTACACTTTTTCTTTTCTATCTAGTACACTTTTCTATCTTACTACGCTTTTCTATCTAGTACACTTTTCTATCTAGTACACTTTTCTATCTCTACTACGCTTTTCTAGTCTTTTAGTACACTTTTCTATCTAGTACACTTTTCTATCTAGTACACTTTTTTTCTACTTTTCTACTATCTAGTACACTTTTCTATCTAGTACACTTTTTCTATCTAGTACACTTTTCTATCTAGACGCATTTCTATCTAGTACACTTTTCTATCTAGTACACTTTTCTATTCTACTTTTTTCTATCTAGTACACTTTTCTATCTACTACACTTTTCTATCTAGTACACTTTTTATCTAGTACCTTTTCTATCAGACGCTTTTCTATCTAGTACACTTTTCTATTACACTTTTCTATCTAGTACGCTTTTCTATCTAGTACACTTTTCTATCTAGTACACTTTTCTATCTAGTACACTTTTCTATCTTTTCTATCTAGTACACTTTTCTATCTAGTACACTTTTCTATCTACTTTTCTATCAGTACACTTTTCTATCTAGTACACTTTTCTATCTAGTACGCATTTCTATCTAGTACACTTTTCTATCTAGTACACTTTTCTATCTAGTACGCTTTTCTATCTAGTACGCTTTTCTAGTACACTTTTCTATCTAGTACACTTTTCTATCTAGTACACTTTTCTATCTAGTACACTTTCTATCTAGTACACTTTTCTATCTAGTACACTTTTTTCTATCTAGTACACTTTTCTATCAGACGCATTTCTATCTAGTACACTTTTCTATCTAGTACACTTTTCTATCTAGTACACTTTTCTATCTAGTACACTTTTCTATCATAGTACTTTTCTATTTAGTACGCTTTTCTATCTAGTACACTTTTCTATCTAGACGCTTTTCTATCTCTATACACTTTTCTACTCTAGTACACTTTTCTATCTAGTACACTTTTCTATCTAGTACACTTTTCTATCTAGTACACTTTTCTATCTAGTACGCTTTCTATCAGACACATTTCTATCTAGTACACTTTTCTATCTAGTACACTTTTCTATCTAGTACACTTTTCTATCTAGTACACTTTTCTATCTAGTACGCTTTTTTTCAGTACATTTCTATCTAGTACACTTTTCTATCTAGTACACTTTTCTATCTAGTACTTTTCTACTTTTCTATCTAGTACACTTTTTTCTATCTAGTACGCTTTTCTATCTAGTACACTTTTCTATCTAGTACACTTTTCTATCTAGTACACTTTTCTTTCTAGTACACTTTTCTATCTAGTATCTAGTACACTTTTCTAGTACACTTTTCTATCTAGTACACTTTTCTATCTAGTACACTTTTCTATCTAGTACACTTTTCTATCTAGTACACTTTTCTATCTAGTACACTTTTCTATCTAGTACACTTTTCTATCTAGTACACTTTTCTATCTAGTACACTTTTCTATCTAGTACACTTTTCTTTATCTATCTAGTACACTTTTCTATCTAGTACACTTTTCTATCTAGTACACTTTTCTAGTACACTTTTCTATCTAGTACACTTTTCTATCTAGTACACTTTTCTATCTAGTACACTTTTCATCTATTTAGTACACTTTTCTATCTAGTACACTTTTTTCTATCTAGTACACTTTTCTATCTAGTACACTTTTCTACCTCAGTACACTTTTCTATCTAGTACACTTTTCTATCTAGTACACTTTTCTATCTAGTACACTTTTCTATCTCAGTACACTTTTCTATCTAGTACACTTTTCTGTCTTAGTACTACTTTTCTTCTCATATCTAGTACACTTTTCTATCTAGTACACTTTTCTATCTAGTACACTTTTCTATCAGTACACTTTTCTATCTAGTACACTTTTTTTTGCACACTTTTCTAGTACACTTTTCTATCTATTTTTCTACACTTTTCTATCTAAGTACACTTTTCTATCTAGTACACTTTTCTATCAGATACACTTTTCTATCTAGTACACTTTTCTATCTAGTACACTTTTCTATACACTAGTACACTTTTCTATCTAGTACACTTTTCTATCTAGTACACTTTTCTATCTCATACACTTTTCTATCTAGTACACTTTTCTATCTAGTACCTCTACACTTTTCTATCTAGTACACTTTTCTATCTAGTACACTTTTCTATCTATACACTTTTCTATCTCAGTACACTTTTCTATCTAGTACACTTTTCTATCTCATACAGTATCTCATACACTTTTCTATCTAGTACACTTTTCTATCTAGTACACTTTTCTATCTAGTACACTTTTCTATCTATACACTTTTCTATCTTGTACACTTTTCTATCTCAGTACACTTTTCTATCTAGTACACTTTTCTATCTATACACTTTTCTATCTCATTTTTTATCTCTCATACTTTTCTATTTCATACACTTTTCTATCTCAGTACACTTTTCTACCTCTACTTTTCTTTTCTACACTTTTCTAATACACTTTTCTATCTAGTACACTTTTCTATCTGTACTTTTCTATCTTTTCTATCTAGTACACTTTTCTATCTCATACACTTTTCTATCTATACATTTTTCTACTTTTCTATCTATCTCATACACTTTTCTATCTCATACACTTTTCTATCTCATACACTTTTCTATCTAGTACACTTTTCTATCTAGTACACTTTTCTATCTAGTACACTTTTCTATCTAGTACACTTTTCTATCTTGAAAGTACACTTTTCTATCTAGTACACTTTTCTATCTAGTACACTTTTCTATCTCTATTTCTATTTTGTACACTTTTCTATCTCATACACTTTTCTATCTCATACACTTTTCTATCTCATACACTTTTCTATCTATACACTTTTCTATCTCATACACTTTTCTATCTTGAAAGCTTTTCTACCTCGTACACTTTTCTATCTCATACACTTTTCTATCTCATACACTTTTCTATCTCATACACTTTTCTATCTCATACACTTTTCTATCTCATACACTTTTCTTTCTATCTTGAAAGCTTTTCTATCTCATACACTTTTTCTATCTTCAAACTTTTTTCTATCTCATACACTTTTCTATCTAATACACTTTTCTATCTCATACACTTTTCTATCTCATACTTTTCTATTTTGATACACTTTTTATCTCATACACTTTTCTATCTCATACACTTTTCTATCTCATACACTTTTCTATCTCATACACTTTTCTATCTCATACACTTTTCTATATCTCATACATTTTTCTATCTCATACACTTTTCTATCTCATGTATTATTTTTTTCTATCTCATACACTTTTCTATCTCATACACTTTTCTATCTCATACACTTTTCTATCTCATACACTTTTCTATCTCATACACTTTTCTATCTCATACACTTTTCTATCTTGTAAAGCTTTTCTATCTCATACACTTTTCTATCTCATACACTTTTCTATCTCATACACTTTTCTATCTCATACACTTTTCTATCTCATACACTTTTCTATCTCATACATTTTTTCTACCTCATACACTTTTCTATCTCGTACACTTTTCTATCTCATACACTTTTCTATCTCATACACTTTTCTATCTCATACACTTTTCTATCTCATACACTTTTCTATCTCATGACACTTTTCTATCTCATACACTTTTCTATCTCATACACTTTTCTATCTCATACACTTTTCTATCTCATACACTTTTCTATCTCATACACTTTTCATCTGATACACTTTTCTATCTCATACACTTTTCTATCTCATACACTTTTCTATCTCATACACTTTTCTATCTCATACACTTTTCTATCTCTACACTTTTCTATCTCATACACTTTTCTATCTCATACACTTTTCTATCTCATACACTTTTTTCTTTTCATCTATCTCACTTTTCTACCATCTCATACACTTTTCTATCTACACTTTTCTACACTTTTCTATCTCATACACTTTTCTATCTCATACACTTTTCTATACTTTTCTATCTATTTTGTACACTTTTTATCTCATACACTTTTCTATCTCATACACTTTTCTATCTCATACACTTTTTCTATCTTGATACACTTTTCTATCTCATACACTTTTCTATCTCATACACTTTTCTATCTCATACACTTTTCTATCTCATACACTTTTCTATCTCATAGACTTTTCTATCTCATACACTTTTCTATCTCATACACTTTTCTATCTTGAACACTTTTCTATCTCATACACTTTTCTATCTACATTCTTAGTAGCTTTTCTATCTCATACACTTTTCTATCTTGACTTTTTCTATCTAGTACACTTTTCTATCTCATACACTTTTTTCTATCTTGAAAGCTTTTCTAGTACACGTTTCTATCATACACTTTTCTATCTAGTACACTTTTCTATCTACACTTTTCTATCTAGTCTTTTCTATCTTGATAAGCTTTTCTATCTTGAAAGCTTTTCTATCTTAACTCTTACACTTTTCTATCTCATACACTTTTCTATCTCATACACTTTTCTATTGAACACTTTTCTATCT
Source organism: Doris montereyensis (assembly GCA_037039925.1). Taxonomy (NCBI): domain Eukaryota; kingdom Metazoa; phylum Mollusca; class Gastropoda; order Nudibranchia; family Dorididae; genus Doris; species Doris montereyensis. The sequence continues at coordinate 185,407 of JAXRKP010000470.1, forward strand.
CATACACTTTTCTATCTCATACACTTTTCTATCTCATACACTTTTCTATCTCATACACTTTTCTATCTCATACACTTTTCTATCTCTATGAAAGCTTTTCTATCTCATACACTTTTCTATCTTACACTTTTCTATCTTGAAAGCTTTTCTATCTCATACACTTTTCTATCTGAAAGCTTTTCTATCTCATACATCTTGAAAGCTTTTCATACACTTTTCTATCTAGTACACTTTTCTATCTTGACACTTTTCTATCTCATACACTTTTCTATCTCATACACTTTTCTATCTCATGAACTTTTCTATCTCATACACTTTTCTAATACATTTTTCTATCTCATACACTTTTCTATCTCATGCACTTTTCTATCTCATACACTTTTCTATCTCATACACTTTTCTTCTCATACACTTTTCTAATACACTTTTCTATCTCATACACTTTTCTATCTCATAGACTTTTCTATCTCATACACTTTTCTATCTCATACACTTTTCTATCTCATACACTTTTCTATCTCATACACTTTTCTATCTCATGCACTTTTCTATCTCATACACTTTTCTATCTCATACATTTTTCTACCTCATACACTTTTCTACCTCATACACTTTTCTATCTCATACACTTTTCTATCTCATACACTTTTCTATCTCATACACTTTTCTATCTCATACACTTTTCTATCTCATACACTTTTCTATCTTGAAAGCTTTTCTATCTCATACACTTTTCTATCTCATACACTTTTCTATCTCATACATTTTTCTATCTCATACCCGATTCTATCTCTCATGCACTTTTCTATCTCATACACTTTTCTATCTCATACACTTTTCTACATTTTTCTATCTCATACACTTTTTTCTATCTCATACACTTTTCTATCTCATACACTTTTCTATCTCATACACTTTTCTATCTATACACTTTTCTCATACACTTTTATCTCATACACTTTTCTATCTCATACACTTTTCTATCTCATACACTTTTCTATCTCATACACTTTTCTATCTTGAAAGCTTTTTTTATCTCATACACTTTTCTATCTTGAAATACACTTTTCTATCTCATACACTTTTCTATCTCATACATTTTTCTCTCATACACTTTTCTACCTAGTACACTTTTCTATCTCATACACTTTTCTATCTCATACACTTTTCTATCTCATACACTTTTCTATCTCTCACTTTTCTATCACTTTTCTATCTCATACATTTTTCTATCTCATACACTTTTCTATCTCATACATTTTTCATTTCTATCTCATACACTTTTCTATCTCATACACTTTTCTATCTCATACACTTTTCTATCTCATACACTTTTCTATCTCATACACTTTTCTATCTTCTTTTCTATCTGAAAGCTTTTCTACCTCATACACTTTTCTATCTCATACACTTTTCTATCTCATACACTTTTCTACCTCATACACTTTTCTATCTCATACACTTTTCTATCTCATACACTTTTCTACCTTTTCTATCTTACACTTTTCTATCTCATAAACTTTTCTATCTCATACACTTTTCTATCTCATACACTTTTCTATCTCATACACTTTTCTATCTCATACACTTTTCTATCTCATACACTTTTCTATCTCATACACTTTTCTATCTCATACACTTTTTTTCTATCTATCTCTACACTTTTCTATCTCATACACTTTTCTACCTCATACACTTTTCTATCTCATACACTTTTCTATCTCATACACTTTTCTATCTCATACACTTTTCTATCTCATACACTTTTCTATCTCATACACTTTTCTATCTTGAACTTTTCTATCTTTTCTACCCTCATACACTTTTCTATCTCATACACTTTTCTATCTCATACACTTTTCTATCTCATACACTTTTCTATCTCATACACTTTTCTATCTCATACACTTTTCTATCTCATACACTTTTCTACCTCATACACTTTTCTATCTCATACACTTTTCTATCTCATACACTTTTCTATCTCATACACTTTTCTATCTCATACACTTTTCTATCTCATACACTTTTCTATCTCATACATTTTTCTATCTCATACACTTTTCTATCTCCTACACTTTTCTATCTCATACACTTTTCTATCTTGACACTTTTCTATCTCATACACTTTTCTATCTCATACACTTTTCTATCTATACACTTTTCTATCTCATACACTTTTCTATCTTCTTTTCTATCTCATACACTTTTCTATCTCATACACTTTTCTATCTCATACATTTTTCTATCTCATACACTGATTCTATCTCATACACTTTTCTATCTCATACACTTTTCTAACTCATACACTTTTCTATCTCATACACTTTTCTATCTCATACACTTTTCTATCTTGAAAGCTTTTCTACCTCATACACTTTTCTATCTCATACACTTTTCTATCTAGTACACTTTTCTATCTCATACACTTTCTATCTCATACACTTTTCTATCTAGTACACTTTTCTACCTCATACACTTTTCTATCTTGAAAGCTTTTCTATCTCATACATTTTTCTATCTATACACTTTTCTATCTAGTACACTTTTCTATCTAGTACACTTTTCTATCTAGTACACTTTTCTATCTAGTACATCTAGTTTTCTATCTAGTACACTTTTCTATCTCATACACTTTTCTATCTCATACACTTTTCTATCTCAGTAGACTTTTCTATCTCATACACTTTTCTATCTCATACACTTTTCTATCTCATACACTTTGCTATCTAGTACACTTTTCTAGGCAGTACACTTTTCTACACTCATCTTTTCTATCTACTACACTTTTCTATCTAGTACGCTTTTCTATCTATACACTTTTTTCTACACTTTTCTATATACACTTTTCTATCTCATACACTTTTCTATCTCTCACTTTACATCTCATACACTTTTCTATCTCATGCACTTTTCTATCTCATACACTTTTCTATCTGATACATTTTTCTATTTGATACACTTTTCTATCTAGTACACTTTTCTATCTCATACACTTTTCTATCTCATACACTTTTTCTATCTCATACACTTTTCTATCTCATACACTTTTCTATCTCATACACTTTTCAATCTCATGCACTTTTCTATCTCATACACTTTTCTATCTCATACATTTTTCTACTTCATACACTTTTCTATCTCATACACATTTCTATCTCATACACTTTTCTATCTCATACACTTTTCTATCTCATACACTTTTCTATCTCATACACTTTTCTATCTTGAAAGCTTTTCTACCTCATATACTTTTCTATCTTGAAAGCTTTTCTACCTCGTACACTTTTCTATCTCATACACTTTTCTATCTCATACACTTTTCTATCTCATACACTTTTCTATTTCATACACTTTTCTATCTCATACACTTTTCTATCTCATACACTTTTCTATCTCATACACTTTTCTATCTCATACATATCTCACTTTTCTATCTCATACACTTTTCTATCTCATACACTTTTCTATCTCATACACTTTTCTATCTCATACACTTTTCTATCTCATACACTTTTCTATCTCATACACCTTTCTACCTCATACACTTTTCTATCTCATACACTTTTCTATCTCATACACTTTTCTATCTATCTCATACACTTTTCTATCTCATACACTTTTCTATCTCATACACTTTTCTATCTCATACCCTTTTCTATCTCATACACTTTTCTATCTCATACACTTTTCTATCTCATACACTTTTCTATCTCATACACTTTTCTATCTAGTACACTTTTCTATCTCATACACTTTTCTTTCATACTTTTCTATCTCATACACTTTTCTATCTACATTTTTCTTTGACTATCTCATACACTTTTTCTATCTTGAAAGCTTTTCTATCTTGAAAGCTTTTCTACCTCATACACTTTTCTATCTCATACACTTTTCTATCTCATACACTTTTCTATCTCATACACTTTTCTATCTAGTACACTTTTCTACCTCATACACTTTTCTATCTTGAAAGCTTTTCTATCTCATACACTTTTCTATCTAGTACACTTTTCTATCTAGTACATTCTATCTAGTATACTTTTTTATCTGGTACGCTTTTCTATCTAGTACACTTTCCTATCTAGTACACTTTTCTATCTCATACACTTTTCTACCTCATACACTTTTCTATCTCATACACTTTGCTATCTAGTACACTTTTCTAGGCAGTACACTTTTTCTACCTCATTCGCCTTTCTATCTACTACACTTTTCTATCTAGTACGCTTTTCTATCTAGTACGCTTTCTGTCTCATACACTTTTCTATGTAGTACACTTTTCTATCTAGTACACTTTTTATCTCATACACTTTTCTATCTCATACACTTTTCTATCCAGTACACTTTTCTATCTCATACACTTTTCTATCTGATACATTTTTCTATGTGATCCACATGTTCTATCTAGTACACTTTTCTATCTAGTATACTTTTCTATCTCATACACTTTTCTATCAAGTACACTTTTCTATCTAGTACACTTTTCTATCTAGTACACTTTTCTATCTGATACACTTTTCTATCTAGTACACTTTTCTATCTAGTACACTTTTCTATCTAGTACACTTTTCTATCTAGTACACATTTCTATCTAGTACACTTTTCTATCTAGTACACATTTCTATCTAGTACACTTTTCTATCTAGTACACATTTCTATCTAGTACACTTTTCTATCTAGTACACATTTCTATCTGATACACTTTTCTATCTAGTACACTTTTCTATCTAGTACACATTTCTATCTAGTACACATTTCTATCTAGTACACATTTCTATCTAGTACACTTTTCTATCTAGTACACATTTCTATCTAGTACACTTTTCTATCTAGTACACATTTCTATCTGATACACTTTTCTATCTAGTACACTTTTCTATCTGATACACTTTTCTATCTAGTACACATTTCTATCTGATACACTTTTCTATCTAGTACACATTTCTATCTGATACACTTTTCTATCTAGTACACATTTCTATCTGATACACTTTTCTATCTAGTACACTTTTCTATCTAGTACACTTTTCTATCTAGTACACTTTTCTATCTAGTACACTTTTCTATCTAGTACACTTTTCTATCTAGTACACTTTTCTATCTAGTACACTTTTCTATTTAGTACACTTTTCCACATCATACACTTTTCTATCTAGTACACTTTTCCACATCATACACTTTTCTATCTAGTACACTTTTCCACATCATACACTTTTCTATCTAGTACACTTTTCTATCTAGTACACTTTTCCACATCATACACTTTTCTATCTAGTACACTTTTCCACATCATACACTTTTCTATCTAGTACACTTTCCCACATCATACACTTTTCTATCTAGTACATTTTTCCACATCATACACTTTTCTATCTAGTACACTTATCTATCTCATACACTTTTCTATCTCATACACTATTCTATCTAGTACACTTTTCTATCCAGTACACTTTTCCACATCATACACTTTTCTATCTAGTACACTTTTCTATCTAGTACACTTTTCTATCTCATACACTTTTCTATCTTGAAAGCTTTTCTACCTCGTACACTTTTCTATCTCATACACTTTTCTATCTCATACACTTTTCTATTTAGTACACTTTTCTATCTAGTACACTTTTCTATTTAGTACACTTTTCTATCTAGTACACTTTTCTATTTAGTACACTTTTCTATCTCATACACTTTTCTATCTAGTACACTTTTCTGTTTAGTACACTTTTCTATCTAGTACACTTTTCTATTTAGTACACTTTTCTATCTAGTACACTTTTCTATCTAGTACACTTTTCTATCTAGTACACTTTTCTATCTAGTACACTTTTCTATCTAGTACACTTTTCTATCTCATACACTTTTCTATCTAGTATACTTTTCTATCTCATACACTTTTCTATCTACTACACTTTTCTATCTCATACACTTTTCTATTTAGTACACTTTTCTGCATCATACACTTTTCTATTTAGTACGCTTTCCTAAATCATACATTTTTCTATGTCGTACACTTTTCTATCTAGTACACTTTTCTATCTAGTACACTTTTTCTATCTAGTACACTTTTCTATATCGTACACTTTTTTATGTCGTACACTTTTCTATGTCGTACACTTTTCTATCTAGTACACTTTTTTATGTCGTACACTTTTTATGTCTACACTTTTTTATGTCGTACACTTTTCTATCTAGTACACTTTTCTATCTAGTACACTTTTCTATCTAGTACATCTTTTCTATCTAGTACACTTTTTTCTATCTCTAGTACACTTTTCTATCTAGTACACATTTCGATCTAGTACACTTTTCTATCTAGTACACATTTCTATCTGATACACTTTTCTATCTAGTACACTTTTTCTATCTAGTACACATTTCTATCTAGTACACATTTCTATCTAGTACACATTTCTATCTAGTACACTTTTCTATCTAGTACACATTTCTATTTAGTACACTTTTCTATCTAGTACACATTTCTATCTGATACACTTTTCTATCTAGTACACTTTTCTATCTGATACACTTTTCTATCTAGTACACATTTCTATCTGATACACTTTTCTATCTAGTACACATTTCTATCTGATACACTTTTTCTATCTAGTACACATTTCTATCTGATACACTTTTCTATCTAGTACACTTTTCTATCTAGTACACTTTTCTATCTAGTACACTTTTCTATCTAGTACACTTTCTATCTAGTACACTTTTCTTCTGTCTAGTACACTTTTCTATCTAGTACACTTTTCTATCTAGTACACTTTTCCACATCATACACTTTTCTATCTAGTACACTTTTCCACATCATACACTTTTCTATCTAGTACACTTTTCCACATCATACACTTTTCTATCTAGTACACTTTTCTATCTAGTACACTTTTTCCACATCATACACTTTTCTATCTAGTACACTTTTCCACATCATACACTTTTCTATCTAGTACACTTTCCCACATCATACACGTTTCTATCTAGTACATTTTTCCACATCATACACTTTTCTATCTAGTACACTTATCTATCTCATACACTTTTCTATCTCATACACTATTCTATCTAGTACACTTTTCTATCCAGTACACTTTTTCCACATCATACACTTTTCTATCTAGTACACTTTTCTATCTAGTACACTTTTCTATCTCATACACTTTTCTATCTTGAAAGCTTTTCTACCTCGTACACTTTTCTATCTCATACACTTTTCTATCTCATACACTTTTCTATTTAGTACACTTTTCTATCTAGTACACTTTTCTATTTAGTACACTTTTCTATCTAGTACACTTTTCTATTTAGTACACTTTTCTATCTCATACACTTTTCTATCTAGTACACTTTTCTGTTTAGTACACTTTTCTATCTAGTACACTTTTCTATTTAGTATACTTTTCTATCTAGTACACTTTTCTATCTAGTACACTTTTCTATCTAGTACACTTTTCTATCTAGTACACTTTTCTATCTAGTAAACTTTTCTATCTAGTATACTTTTCTATCTCATACACTTTTCTATCTACTACACTTTTCTATCTCATACACTTTTCTATTTAGTACACTTTTCTGCATCATACACTTTTCTATTTAGTACGCTTTCCTAAATCATACATTTTTCTATGTCGTACACTTTTTCTATCTAGTACACTTTTCTATCTAGTACACTTTTCTATCTAGTACACTTTTCTATATCGTACACTTTTTTTATGTCGTACACTTTTCTATGTCGTACACTTTTCTATCTAGTACACTTTTTTATGTCGTACACTTTTCTATGTCGTACACTTTTTTATGTCGTACACTTTTCTATCTAGTACACTTTTCTATCTAGTACACTTTTTTATGTCGTACACTTTTCTATGTCGTACACTTTTTTATGTCGTACACTTTTCTATCTAGTACACTTTTCTATCTAGTACACTTTTCTTTCCCGAATACCTTTTCATTTCGTAGGTTTATTATTAAACACCTGTTTGCTTACTTATAAGTTCGACGTTTGATATCGTACCATAGTCTAGAAGTTTACACATAACTAGCAAACTTATGCGTCCATCAACGGAACCCCTGAATCTAACTCTAAAAGCCATTCTTGTTCCTCATTGGGGGGGAGGGAGATGGAAGGACCCGGTAGTCCAGAGGCAAGGTGTCGGCCTCTCAGACGAGCGATTAAAAGGAGGTCCTGTGTGCAAATATCAAAAACACTCTGTATACGTCAAATAATCCCTTGGCTGTTTACAGGGCAGTCCGGGCAAAATTAATTTTCATAATCCTACTAACAAAAACCCCTAGATGACCTTAATTATGGATATGAGTCAAATCAAATCAATAATCAGAACTCTTTCTTCAATAATGATACTGTCAAGTCAAGTCTGTGTTTCCATGCGCCGTCGGTGGCCGAGTCGTTAGGTTGCCAGATTTGCAATCATAAGAATCGGGTTTCGAATTCTAGCCGTGCTAGGTCCGACATTGTATTCTTTGAGAAAGACTCTTAACGCGCACCCCCTCCCCCCTCCTCGCCCATGGCTCTCCTCGGGGGCAAATGAGTATCAGCAAGAGGTTGGTGGGAGTAAAAACCTATGACATACTAGCATCCTGTCCAAATGGGGGGGGGGGGGCGGAGTTATTAGCACCTAGTGCGCGGCGCGCTACCAATACCAGCATAAGATCCTTGTTAAAAGCTGTTGTTAAAAACCTGTGGGTGGCTACCGATAATGAGATACAGTCGACTCCGATTAATCACAACACAACGGGAGCGACAACATTGTTGCGATTATCCGAAGTTGCTAATAACCAGATTTCGCCGTGGGTATACTATTTTGGGGTCTTTTCACTATTTGACGATTACGTATTTCTGTTGCACTATATTTTGGATATATAAATTTGCTGTCTGACATTCACGGACTTGCGACCGTCATAACCATTCTTATCTTTGTAAAAGTGATATGCCTTTAAACAGATACTACACAGCCAATAAAGCATACTGCAGTACTCAATTCATTGCAAAAGACACGAAATATATTATGCGCATAGACATAATCAAAAGATTCATTATAAATATAGTTACTATTATTAGACCTCAAGACTCTAGGTTTAAAAATGGGGTTAAAAGCTCGTCTAGATAGGGTGAGCTAGATTATTTAAACATGTATAAGTCATGCAAAGGACATTAAAGTCAATTCTCTCTCTGACTGACAACCAATGGAGGTCTTTAAGTACATTGGCAATGTGATCAGACTTCTTTTTAAGAGCAATAGTTCTGACTGCATAAATTTATATCTTTTGAAGTTTAGATAGATATTTTTAGACATACCAGACAAGAGGGAGTTGCAGTAATCCAATCTACTGGTTACAAAGGCATTTATCAAAAGTTTAACAGTATCCTCATCAATAAAATATCTGATTCTGCTAATATTCTTAAGATGAAACATAGATGTTTGACATATTTTATTAATTTGCTTCTCCATTGTGAGGTCAGGATCAAGAAGAAAGCATACATTCTTAACAGCATTGGAAATTTCAATATGTGAACTACAAATATTTACATTGCATGCATTAATAGTTTTGAGCGATGTACGCGTTCCACAG
>JAXRKP010000470.1:202500-277500 GCA_037039925.1 Doris montereyensis
CTGAAGCGACGCTGAGCAGGGTTTGTGATGCTGGACCACATGGATCACGTGACGGCCTATGTGGATGATCTACTGGTGCATACAGAGACTTGGGAGGATCATCTATGTACCCTGGATGAGCTGTTCAGACGTCTGCAGGAAGCTGGCCTGACTGTGAGATACCAAGTGTGTGATGGGAGCACATGACATCGACTTTCTGTGACATTCACTCAAGTAAGGGTTGTTGAATTTAATGGGGACATCTCCAAAGTGAAGGACGCTCCAAGACCAACTACTAAGAAACATTATACCTAATTTTGCTGCTGTTGCAGCGCCTTTGTTAGATTTGTTGAGAAATAGGTCAGCCTAATATGATTGTATGGAATGCGTCTCAAGAAAAGGCATATTTGTATTTGGAGGCGTAACCTATGTTGTATTTATCTGATGTGAAATAGAGTTTATTTTAAGTACGGATACCTCTGGCAACAAGCTCGCAAAAATCAGCCACATGTCTCTGACAGGCCTAGCTTCGCCAATGACGGATATACTCAAGAGGTCGGTGGTCAGTCTGTAGTACAAACTGTCTGCTGTACATATAACTGAAATCTCATTACCTCCCAAATAATTGCAAGACATTCATGCTCTGTCACTGTGTATCTTACTTCCCGTGGTAATAATTTTCTACTTTAAAAAAGCAATGGGGGGTGTAAAACACCATTGTCCTCCAGATGCATCAAAAGTAACACAAACACGACGATCAGAGGCATCGGTGTTTAAAATAAACTCTCTTCACATCAGGTGAATACAACATAGATTTGGATACAATTACGCCTTCTAAGATTACAAATAATTTTTTTCTTGAGACTCATACATACATACATATATACATACATAATGCATGTGTACATAGGCCTACATACATTCATTTACATACATATATACACACATGCATACATACAATACACATACATATATACATATTATGTATACACACAATATACATTATATACATACATTAATTCAAACTACCAATTCATATATACATACATAACATACATACACACACATACATACATACACACATACATAATGCATGCATACATAGGCCTACACACACATACACATACATAAACATACATACATACATACGTACATACATACATACGTACATACATACGTACATGTATACATACAAACACATACATACATAAATACATATATACATAATACATACATAGGCCTATATACATTCTTACATACATTTTAATGCATGCATACATACATATTTAATGCATGCATATGTAGGTTTACATGCATACATACATCAATCCATACATACATACATACATACACACATACATACATACACACACATACATACATATATACAATATATACATAATAATAATAATAATAATAATAATAATAATAATAATAATAATGATAATAATAATAATAATAATAATAATAATAATAATAATAATAATAATAATAATAATAATAATAATAATAATAAGGATAATGATAATAATGATAATGATAATAATGATAATGATAATGATAATGATAATGATAATGATAATAATGATAATGATAATGGGGATAAAAATAATAATGATAAAAATAATAAGGATAAAATAATAATAATAATAATAAAAATAATAATAATAATAATGATTACATAATAATAATAATAATAATAATAATAATAATAATAATAATAATAATAATAATAATAATAATAATAATAATAATAATAATAATAATAATAATAATAATAATAATAATAATAAAAATAAGAAGAAGAAGAAGAAGAAGTCCGACAGAATGAACGATGATGATGATGATGATGATCAATGATGATGATGATGATGATGATGATGATGATGTTCTATCTCAACTTCGAGGAGCATACAGAAGTTTTCCCGACAAGCCTTTTCCAACCATGATACTATCTCAACTTCAAGGAGCATACAGAAGTTTTCCCGACAAGCCTTTTCCAACTTCAAATGATTCTATCTCAACTTCAAGGATCATGCAGAAGTTTTCCCGACAAGCCTTTTCCAACCATGATTCTATCTCAACTTCAAGGAGCATACAGAAGTTTTTCCCGACAAGCCTTTTCCAACCATGATTCTATCTCAACTTCAAGGAGCATACAGAAGTTTTCCCGACAAGCCTTTTCCAACCATGATTCTATCTCAACTTCAAGGAGCATACAGAGGAGGTGCCATTTGTACCAAGCATACTGACAAGATCCGGGCAGTGGACAGGTAAGCACCTATACGGGAGTAGATGATCCGTCCTCCACGAGTCTCCTGCTGCCTTGCAGTATTTCTTGGTCAACCAAAGGCTAAGGAGTTACTCCCTGACAGAAAATAACGACCTGCTTTCTTGGAGGCTGGTCTTGAATGACTGAAGGCTAAGAGAGTTAACCCTGACAGAAAATAACAAGGCCTGCTGGGGGCCTCAAGGTGGCAGCCCCACCATCTACCTAGTGTACAGTGGGCTAACCCCCTGCTTATCCAAAACAACCTGATTCAGAGAAGTAAAAGGAATATAACCGGCTTGATCTTTCGAAGACGAACTTGGAAACGAACACGGACTGTGATTTTTGGAACATGGAACGTTAGGGCGATAAATGGAAAAGAGTTAGAATTAGTTGAAGAAATGGAAAAATTCAAAGTAGATATTTTGGCCATTACAGAAACAAAGAAAAAAGGACAAGGAATAGAAAATGTAGGACCAAATCATATTTTAATCTTTTCAGGGGTAGATGTCAAAGATAGAGCTAGAGCAGGAGTAGGCCTCCTAGTGCATAAAAGGCAGGAAAAGCTACTAGAAAGTTGGAAATTTATAAGCCCACGGCTATTAGAGGTAACTATTAAACCAAAAGGACAAGAAATTAAATTATTAATAGCTTATGGACCAAACGAAGACGCAATTAAAGAAGAAAAAGATATCTTCGAAAACGATCTACCAATGGCTGTAGAGAATCTTAAATCCAAACAGGAGCCAATTGTTTTAGGAGTTTTAAACGCTAGAGTAAGCAACAATATAGAAACTAATAGATTTTTGCCTAAAGAATAACATGAAAATAGCCAACACCGTTTTTCCTCATAAACATATCCACAAATATACAAGAGGAAATGACGACAGCTGTGAAAAGTCAATGATAGACTATGTAATAGTTAGCAGCTCCCTTTTTTACAGTACATTGGATGCAAGAGTAAACAGAGGAGCAGAAATATTTAGTGATCATCACTTAGTGATTGCCAAAATGAGATTACTGATGGAAGAAAACAAACAGAAAAGGAAACAGAAGAAAGCCACTATACTCAAAATAGAGGAACTTAATAAACCAGTAGTAACTCAGGTATACCAATCTAGGATAAAAAGATTTATCAGTGAAAGACAGATGGATCTGAATGATAGTACAATAGAAGAAAAGTGGCAGATGTATAAAGAAACACTCCTCAGTTGTACTAAAGAGGTCTGTGGTAGGAAACAAATTAAAGGAGAACGGAAAAGAACAGCATGGTGGAATGATCAAGTCAAGATTAAGATCAAAGAAAAGAAGGTTGCATGGAAGAAATACTTGCAAACAAAGAGACTAGAAGATAGCATAGATTACGTGAATAAAAGAACTATCGCCAAAGAGGAAGTTAGGAAAGCAACACAGGAACAATGGGAAGAGTTTGAACAAAGACTCCAAGAAAGCTATCAAGGAAATCAAAAGCTGATCTCGGGGGGCAATAGAGAGCATGAGAAAGACCAAAGCATGCCCAATACGACAAATTAAGAATGTCATAGGAAAAATAATAAAAGAAGACAGCGAAATCATGGAAACAGGGAGAAAGTGTTTTCAACAATTACATAATCCCTCCAGAACATATTAAACAAGGAGTAAAGATCAATTAATGAGAGTACCAAGTAATCCAGAAGAGACAGCTGAAGATGTAGATATCTCAATGGAAGACATCCAAACAGCTATAAGAAAAGTGAAATTAGGAAAAGCCAGAGGAGCAGATCAAGTTCATTCAGAAATGATTAAAAACCAAGGGAGAGAGGCAGAAAAACTACTACATGCAATATGTCAACAAGCATGGAATTCCAAACAGGTACCAGACGACTGGAAAAAGGGAACGGTAGTACCAATACACAAGAAAGGATCAACTATGGAATGCTCAAACTATAGAAGGATATCACTACTTAGCGTTACAGGAAAATTGTATGCCAGGATACTGGAAAAGAGACTAAGGAAAATAGTAGAGGATCAGATTGAAGAACATCAGAGTGGATTTAGACCAGGAAGAAGTGTACAAGACCACATGTTTACAATTAGACAAATAATAGAAATATTCCTTGAGAGAAACATTGACTTGCACCTGTGTTTTATTGACTTAGAAAAGGCATTTGATACTGTCAGGAGGGATGAACTTTGGCATTCCTTAAATGAACACAATGTAGAGCAAAATTTAATAGAAGCCATTAAAAGTTTTTACAATAAACCAACATGTGCAGTGAGAGAGTAGCTGGAAACATATATGCAGAATTTGATGTAGATATAGGAGTAAGACAGGGTTGTAACTTAAGTCCTCTTTTGTTTATCACATTTATGGATTCAGTGGCAAAGGCATCCTCAAATATGAACCCATACACCGAAAGGAAAGAAAGAAAGAATACTGACAAGATTCTTCCAATGCAATATCTGGGTATTTATTTTATACCTGACTGGAGTAAGTATAATGTGTAAAAAGAATGTCTATGAAATGAACTCAACAGCGAATCCTGAACAGGGCTCGAACTTCTAACTCAGGGATCAGAAAACTAAACGTCTACCCATAGGCCACTACACCAGCCAAATGGTAGATCTGGCAATGGGGCGAAGATGATCATATTGATTAAAGGTCACACAGTTAACAGTTCTAAGCACACCTATCGTATACACATTTCTTAATTATTATGCCTATTTTATAAGGTGTTGTAACGGAACAGTAGTGTTGTGAGCTGGTAATCACGACAACACTGGCTCACGCCCCACGGCTGGCGCAGGGGGATTTTTTTCACAACGTTGTACTCTTAGGAAATGTACTTCACTCTACTTTCCTCACTTAACTCAGGGGTAAATGAGTATCCAGCGATAGTTAGAGAGAGATCTTGTCAGAGTGTTAGTACGAAAAGCCTAACATGCTGGTGTAGTGTATGCTCCCCAAGGAGTTGAGTAGGACTTTTGAATGAAATGGTCTGATGGTGGAAATGATGTACAGTCGGTGAGCCTGCGCTTGTGTGGGCATACGGACTATAAAGTCATATTTATCCATCCATCTTTATACTCGCTGTAGAAAGAATAAAATTACAAATAGTTCATGCATTTTAGTCAAAGACTCGCAGGAAAACCCCATCTAACTATTCCATGGTTATAAAATCAAATATTGTTGATAAGAGCGCAATACAGTTTAAAAAAATACAATGGCTGATTAAGAATTCATCCAAGTGACTTCGGTAAACAAATATCGGAAGCAACTACAACAAAAAATAACACTAGCTTAATGGTGGTTTATCACAATCATAAATGTATAACTTCAGTGCAGCAGTCCTGTATCGCTATATGTAAGTAAAAGATAGTATTTGCAAAAAAAAAGTAGATGAATGACCCTGTAAGTGAAGATGCAGGATTGTGTCGCTGAACACCATCGAGCACAAGCCGTTAACCCAAACACAGTTGCTCGTCTTATAATGTCCGTTATAAGTCAAGAGCGAATGTCGTATAGAAAAAAGAAAAAAAAAAAAGGAAAGCTCCTTCAAGGCCCTTAAGGCTTATAGAGTCGGAGATTATCCCAGTTTCTATTGCGTGAAGCGGAACAAGTGACAATAATCACCACCTGGCCAGGACGCTAGACTGACGCAAGTTTTTACTCCCAAGCTAGTGCTTGTACTCAATTGCAACTGGGTAGAGTGGGAAAATGCGTGTTAAGTGACTTTCCCAAGGAACACAACGTCTGACCTGGCTTTGCTAGGATTCGAACTCGGGACCTCATGATCCCCAGTTCGGCAGCCTAACCGCTCAGCCACCAACGCCACCCGTGATTGTTGTATGGAGCTTGTTTATTGAGTTATGGGTCTAAGATATTGACACAAAATGCGCCATGTATCTTTTCATAGAAAATGGAGAAAAAACGTTTTTCGAAAAATTATGGGTTACATGGTTTGTTGTACTCAGGCGATGATGTGTATCCATTATCGATTTGGAAGAGATCAGTGTTGTAGGTTGTATGCATGGATACTTAGAGTAAACGTCCGTGATTACGAGCCAGGTTGTACCCATAAAGTTGATCACATGATCAATGTGGATTCTACTCCACGGATTTTCTGGGAGTTTTCACGGGTGGCCTGCGACTCTGTTTGTAGCGTTTTGATGTTGTGCGTGATGTTCACAGGTGCAACATATTTTTTCGATGTTCATACCTGGCCAGTAGACACCTGTGCGAGCTAGCTGCTTCATACGTCGGATGCTAAAATGTCCCAAATGGAGAATTTCAAGTATTTTGTCGTTGCAAAATAGATGGCATCACACTTCTTTACCCATAGAACAGACATCCGGCTTCACATGTAAGAGAGTCCTGCAAATGTTTGAATTCATTTCTAGTATTGGGAGAGCCGTAGTCGTCGTTTTCAGTTGGTGATTTCTGTTAGTTATATCGAGATCGTTTCGAAGGAAGCTTGCTGATCTGCACCCAAGAGCCATTTGATATATTTCTTAGTAAGTCAATAAAGAGAATCCAGAATAGTTGAGAGGTTGGGTAAGAACGTATTGTACAATTGTACTTGACTCAAGAAAGAACGTAGTTCTGAGACATTGGATGGTGCTGGCATTTTCAAGGAAGCATTGGTTTTGGATCCTTTGACGATTCCTTCCTTGAGAGAATGTGACCAGGTAGTCTACGCTTGGTTGAGCGAAGACACATGTCTCAAGTCGACAACGTAGACCTTTTTTATCTAAACGTTGCAAGAGACTACATAGATTCGAAGGTGTTCTTCGGATGACTTTCGACGTACCAAAATGGCATCTAGGTAAACAATTTCTTGTATCTAGGTGTGTTGGTGTGGGTCTCAGATACAGCTACCACAATCTAAGACTGATTTTACTAAAGCCTTGAATCATTCTCTTTTGCATTTTGAGGACAGTTGTAAAGGTTTCTTTTAAGGAAGGCCAAAAGGCCCCTCTGCTTTTCTGTGTTCTTTTCATTGCAATTTAGGTATTTGGTTATTTTTAGTTTTTGGTTATGTATGTAGTAATCTGAGTTGACCGTTTTTACTTTTTTTTCTTCTTCATATTTTTAGTATCTGACATTTATCTGGATGGAACTCCATTTTCCACTCTCCCGCTCGTTCTTGCAGTGTGTTTAGGTCATTTTGTAATATTTTGTAATCCTCCATGTTATCTTTTTCTAGACAATATACTGTCATCAGCAAAAAGTCTTAGTTTGGTTCCAGGTGAGAGGTTTCGGTCAATATCGTTGATATATATTTAAAAGAATACAGGACCTTAGACAGTTCACTCGGATCTACTTGAATACATTATGTATCATGAGTGTTAAGACTTTCATCCGGTACAAAATAATAGAGCTCGTGATTGCGTGATGCGGATCTGCTATGGATGCAGTTTGGGCTGTCACCGTAACCGGAAACAGTACAATCGAACAACGAACGCGAACTTGGATTGGATTTGGTCGATGTTGCGACGGCATTGAAAGTTGAACTTTGTTGTCAGAAAAGCCAGTGGTTGTTGATCGAATTGTCACTCTACAAATTCGATCTAGATCTAGATCTAGATTTAAGAACCCAATAATGGCAAGGAAGTAAGTAATTCTCTTTTCACCTGTTATAGGTTATAGACCTAGATTCTAGATCTAGTCGGTGAGCGACGATCTCCCTATGTCGTGCGTAGCCGTATGCTGCCAGCCATTATGATTTATAAATTATATCGTGTTATCAAGTCAGTGGTCTCCATTTAAGAGCCTTGCCCCTTGTGTTTGTCATTTATCATTAATGACGGATGGACATCGCCACTATTTGTCATTAATGGTGAAACTGAAAGTGAATTCAAAGGAGCTCGTCACTCATTCGGTTTACCATTAATAACGAATGGACCCTGGCACTTCGTTTTTTAAAAAGGCTCAATGATATACAATTTGAATTTATATCAGTTGATTGAAAACACTTGTAAACCTCCTTCATGCACATCAGTTTCATATAAATATAATATGCTCCATGACTTCCATATTATAATATAACTATATATTTTATCCCCAATTACACGTAGTCATGGTGAATATGGGGAAAATTACTTCAATATATGTGACATTTTTTGTTTGCTTTAACTTAATTTTAAATGTTTTGATACTTTGGAAAACGCTCATTCAAATTTTATTTGAACTGCCAGGCCACATTGTCAGGTTTGCTCAGATAATAAAATGTGATTCCAATTGAGCCAGGCCTTGTTTGTCACGCCTTTTGACTTCCACACCCCTCCCAAAACTGGTTGATTCTTATCAAACACAGAGATGATTCTGACTCTATTTCTCTCTCTCTGCTTCTCTCTCTCTCTTTCCTTCTCTCTCTCTCTCTCCCTCTGACTCTCTCTCCCCAATTTCATCAGGTAACAACTAATAATTAACACATGTCGGTTTTACATATGGATATTAAAGTATTATTTTGTTTGATTATAATTTAATGTCCACTACATTGGTGATATCAGAATATTTGTAAGTTGTCAAATGAGAAAAGGAAGGAGGAGGAATTGTATCCTATTATATTAAGCTATTTATTGATTTTGGGGTTGTCTGTTGTTAGTAATGTTATTGAAAGTCAGTAGATGGTGGGTGTGATAGATACACATACAAAGACAAAGATTAATGATAAATACAATGATTTATGATTTGATGGTGGTGGTTACAATAATTTGACAATAATGATGATAATAATAATATTGATTAACTGATAATAACAATCAATAATAATAGAAGGTTATTATTATTATTATTACATGTATTATTATTATTATCAATATTATTATGATTATTATCATGATAATATTAATAAATCATAATTGATTTTTTGAATAATAATTTTAGCAGAAGAAGAGAAAGGAAAAGAAGAGGAGAAGAAGAAGGGGGAAGAAGAAGAAGAAGAAGGAAGAAGAAGAGAAAGAAAAAGAAGAGGAACAAGAAGAGGAAGGAGAAAAGGAACAAAGAAGAGGAAGGAGAAAGGATGATGATTTGGAGATTTTTGAAAATAAAACATTTCTCTAAGTGATTCCCCATTTGGCATAGTCATTAGTCCCGTCTTAACTTATTTTAAAAGAAAACCAAGTAATTTTATTTAAGAGGAGTTCAATTGATTTAGTTTGGATATATTTTATTTCCATTTATATTTTGAATATTTGGTTGAATTTGTCTATATTGAAAAGACACTCACTGTCAGAAAATTTTTACTTGTTTATTTTACCCAAGTTTTGTCTCAATGATTATGGATTATTATGCTTGTTTAGGATTTGGGTTTGTTTTATTGGTTGAACAAGCAATAAAAAAAAATAATTTTTTAATATAATGACTATTTGCTTGTTTAGGTTGGGTTTGTTTTATGGTTGATTGGGTTTTACGTGTCAATTTTCTGTTGGATATATTGTATCCCTTTCTGTTTGTAATTGTTGTATTATATATATACTACAAACTAAAGCACATTTTACATTTTAAGCTGAGCACATTTTGTCTAAATGCAAAGCAATTTCATCTCTATGAACATTTTAATTTCCTAATTCGAATTTCATGTTTGTTTAATTAATGTTTTAAAAAAATGAAAGGGCACAATTTGTGTTGCAAAGGGAAACAAATAATATCTACCTGAGAGTTCAGTTTGATATTCTAAAACTAGCAGGAGTGTACTTAAGATCTGTTCTTGATTTTAAGTTAATTTTATTTCCTCTCGAAGAATGTCCTGTAACCCAGTGTGTTTTTCTGCCATTGCTTCATATAGACGTGTCAGATTCACCAGAGAAGAAATATCAACGAGGCCAATCAGGATCATCATCCTCGGGTAAACCAAAGAGGAAGTCCCTGTCACGTCGTTCAAGATCATTGTCACCCGAAGGCCGCGGGCGCAGAGAGGAGAGAGACAGGAGAGCATCTAGAGGCTCGGGTCAGTCTAAGTTTGATGAAGATGAAAGATCCAGTGCTCCTCGGCGCAGGAACCGTTCAGGGGGAAGAAGCAGCAACCCTCAAAGTGACAACAGATCACCCAGAGATAGAGGGGAGTGACCGTGACAGCAGGTCACGAAATGAAAGCCCAGACCATCACCAGACAGGGTGAGGGCGGAGGTAGGAATCAATCAAGAGAGGAGGAATCAAGGATGGAGAAAGGACAAAGGGATGCGAGAGAAGGTAGAGATGACAGGAAAAGGGAAAGGAGTCCAGACAGGAGGAAATCGGGAGAACAGGATCGTTTCAAAGGGTCCAAAAGTAGCAGCGACAAAGATGATCAGAGGAGTGATAGGAAGCTCTCCAATAAGATTGACAAGAAAAGGGAGAGTGACAAAGAGGTGAGTGTGGGAAAGGAGAAGAAGGACAGAGGAAAAGAAGATCGTGTGAAAAACTCTGGTGAACAGCTGAGCAAACAAAAAGACGGCAAACGTGACAAGGACAGAAAGAGTCAGTCAACTACGAGAAAAGTATCGACGTCTGACTCGTCGAGCAGCAACGACAGTGATTCTGATTCCTCAGATTCCAGTTCTGATGATGAAGACAGGTGTCCTGTCACCACAAGAAAGGCTCAGAAATCATCGTCATCTACGCGTAAAAGTGAAACTGATAAAGAAATTCATGAAAAACGTTTGAAAGGAAAAGATGCAAAGAAATCCACGCCCATGCGTGATAATAAGGAAGTGGACGACCAAAGCGAAGACGGTGTCTCTAAAGATTCAGGCTCTTCCTCATCTGATGATGACATGAAAATTTCTAGACTGTCTAAAAAGAAGGATGCAGAATTTGAAGGAAAGAAGAAGAAGATAAAAAGATCTCAGAACACAGATGACAAGCCGTCAAGGAAACATCAAGAATCACCCCATGAAGGCAATGGAAGCAGTGAAAATGAAAAGCACGGAAACACCCCGGAAAAAAAAAATAGAGTAGCCGGAAAAGAAAAGCAAAGTGAGGAAAAAGGCAGTGACTCAAGTGAGGATGACAATGCACAAAAAGATGACGAGGAGGAGAAAGAGGAGGAGAAATTTCTGAGGAGGAGGAAGATGTTTCCAGGAAGCCACTTATTGCCATCAGGTCAGTAGTTACATCCGTCCCACTGTAAGTGTGCATTGTATAAATATATATAATAGCATGTATACGCTTGACCGTGGGAAGTTCATGACCATAAGATTCTGATCACTGATAAAAAGATGAAGATGGATATATAGTTTGTATCCCCTCTTAAGTACAGGCTCACCGACTGTACATGCTTGTAACCCCCCCCCCCCCCCCCCCCAGGAGGCCATTTCATTCAAAGTCCTTCTCAACTCCTGGGTGAGCATACAGTGCACAAGCCTGTTAGATTTTTCGTACTAACACTCTGAAATATCTTTTTCTACTCGTAGCTTACTACTCCTTCTCACCTAAGTCAAATGAGGAAAGTAGAGTGAAGTACCTTTCCTAAGAGTACAACGTTATGGGGAAAAAACCCACCTGTGCCAACCGGGGGGCTTAAACCAGCCTCTCGCGGTTACAAGCTCACAGCACCACGGTTTTGCCTACAATACCTCACTCACATGATTTACCTGCTGGCGGTGAAAGGAGGCAACAAAATTTAAAAAACTGCAACAGAATTTAACTTGCTCACATCCCATGATATCCCTGGATATGTCCATATATGTATATATATATATATATACAAGCATATTACACCCTGGTTGGTACCAAGTTTGATTATTAGATCGGATTAGTATTCAATTATGAGGTTATGCAGGTAGGTGGGAAGTTACTATTCCAACTTTTTAATTACCCAGTATAACCTTCAAAATGGTGGACTAGCTGAATGAAAATGATACTCACAGAGACGGGGGAAAGAATGAAGTTTACATTAGTTCAACATCACTTTGGCAGAACTTTTTTCAAACAAAAACAATCAGGGGATGATGTAAAGCCTACATGCAAAATATGGTTACTCTTAGTGCCTTTGAAGAACAAAGATCGACCAATTCATGATTATATATATTTTATACTTTATTTATGTGTGTGTCTTTGAATCACACGAGTTGAAATCACTGGTAGATCGGGGGGGGGGGGGGGGTTCCTCAGTGGAATAGACGTTCATTTTAATTTTGTTAATGCTGGCATAGTTGAAGTTCCTTCCTGGTGAAGAGGTCCAAAGGACCAAAGCGTATCATGATTTCTGTATGCAAAACAGGCAATGAAGAGATTTCCCTGCTTCGTTGCAAGCTTTAACTCCCTGCTGTAGTTGGGGGGGGGGTCGGTAGTGTCAAGAGGCAATGTATTGGCCTAAAGGTCGTGGGTTCCAAGCCCAGACTCATTTTCTTGAGCTGTTTTTTTGTTTTTAGTAAAACCTACCCCCACCGCCCTGGTCCAGGTAGGTGATGGAGGATAAAAAGGTCCTGCGTGCATATCACATCACTGGGCATTTTAAAGACCCCTTGGCTGTTTACAGGGCAGTCCAAACAAAATTATCACGCGCGCACACACACACACACACCCCCCCCCCTGCCTGCTCTCAAAAGGCAGTCTACATAGTGTGTTTTTCATAATTTTCAGCACTTATATTTAATGTGATTGTTTCATGGGGCAGAGAATTCAACTAAATTCTTTAGGAATTTTTTCTTGTCTTTTTTCTCTTTCTTGACAACAATCTTTAATAAACAATCAAATATTTCATTGATAAGATATTTAAAATTATTAGGCTTTTTATTGAATCATATTTTTTACTGCTTATTTTAATAGGAATTAACATAAAATCCACAATATTTTTAGGAGTTATTGATGTTATGACACTTGGGTTTACATATTGCATCTTGCCGTATAAAAAACATTAAGTTAAGCCCAGAGTAAGTAATGTGAAGATCCTTCAAGTGAATTGGAACAGGTGGTGATAATCACCTCCTTGACAAGACGCTAGTCGGTTGCATGTGTTTGCTTCCAAGCTAGCGCTGTACTCATTTGCACCTGGGTTAAGTGGGCAAATGCATGTCAAGTGCCTTTCTCAAGGAACACATCATCAAACTTGGAATTGTTAGGATTTGAACCTGGGGACCTCATGCCCCTAAATCCGACAGTCCTACCACTGGGCCACCGAGGCCACATGAAGACCAGAAATAAAAACCAATTAGTATCATTCTAAGTGCACACGGTGTTTGATCATGGCACGTATGATTTAAAGAAGCCTGTGCTTTCAATGATATGATAAAAAACCCACTTCGGCATGGTAAACAAATGTCCTCTTTATTTCCAGTGACGATATTTCAGAAATCAGCACAGATGAAGGTGAGATGAACGTGAGGGACGATAACAAAAAAGTCGAGAAGGCTGACGATGTGACAGATAAACAAATCGAGCAACAACCTATGAAGCCAAAGCAGAGAGAAGATTCTGAAGGACAACAAGACAAGCGTGAAGGCATCAGAGATGAGGACTTGAGTATAGAAGCTGCTCCTTCTAGTGAAGCGAAGCAGAGGCCGGTCCTGGAAAGTGAAAGTGAAGAAGAGTCTCCAAAGGGCGTGCGCAGTCGTGTCGAGAGTAAGCGCCAATTAGTGAGCTCTGTGTCTGTGGTAAACAAGCACCGCGAGCCTCCTCGCCGACGCAGCCGCAGTGTGTCTCACGAGCGGTCGAGACATGAAGAGCGGGTGGAGTCGCCGTGATCGTGACGGGCGCAGAAGAAGCCCAGCGCCTCGCCAGTCTTACCAAGACAGGGGACGACGGGACAGAGGGTATGACCAGAGGCCGTTAAGAGATGCGGAAGCAAAAGCTGAAGATACTGGGTGAGACGTTTTTGGTTGTTCACATTTGAAAGTAGGAATTTTTCTTTATTTTGAAGAAGAGATGCTTTTTTAGATTGTGTAACACTTATTTGTTAGCAATGTTTGATAAAGAAGAAGACATGAAATTTTATTTATATGCAAGTGGAAAGAAAATAAACTTTCTGTGACCCTCTTTCTTATTCTGATAATTGAAGGGTCATTTCAATAGTGTGCCTAAGTCACAATTTAGAGAAAAATGCCAAAAACCAGGGACTTTGGCACTGTTGGCTTTGGGAATTTTTCAAACTGCTGTAAACGTGATGTATTTTCATCATATCATTTTCGCATTTTTCAGGAAGCAGGATTTCCATTTATTCCCTAAGATTCTCTCTCTGCCTCGTTTTTCACAAAAACGGGCATAGGGACACCATTGAACCGACCCCCTTCAATTTTTTCTTTGTCTCTGATATGCCACAGTGTTGACTTTTTCTGTGTCATTGCCAGCCATTTATTGAGTAAAGGATGAAAGATAGTAGCAAGTACGAGGTCAAGAAACAATGAAACAGGCATTGCACGTACCCAAAGGCTATGAAGATTTAAACAAGACACAGAAGATATTTAAGTGACACTTTTTGTTTGAGTTACACTTGAAGAAATGATAACTTTCTTAAAATTGATTTCTGATATTTTTTTTTTTTCATATGTTGAAATAACAATTTGAATGATATCATGTTCAAATGGTTTGATAATGCTTTCATAACCTCATCATGTGATTTTTTTCAGATCAAAAACATCCAAGGAAAATAATAAAAAAGAGGATGCAAATAAGGAGAAGAAGACGTCAGCATTGGACATATTAACCCGCGCTGGTGGAGCATACATTCCTCCGGCCAAACTGCGTATGATGCAAGAACAGATCACAGATAAGTCAAGGTGAATGGGCGCAAAATCAGGCTGTAGTGTTAGAATTTTTATCTATTGAATTTGGTCCCGTAAAAGACGTCAGGAGAGTAGAGCAGCATTCAACAGATTAATGATAAATATATTACACGTTTTACAACGGCCATTATGCCTATAGAGCCAGAGCTTATCGGCGTGGAGTGGAACAGGTGATAATAATCACCTCCTGGACATGATACTAGTCTGACGCCGGTTTTTACTCCCAAGCTAGTGGGTTGAGTGGGAGGAATGTGTATTCAGTGTCTTTCCCAAGGAACACTATTCAGTGTCTTTCCCAAGGAACACAACGTTGGGCTTAGATTTGCTAGGATTCAAACCTGGTACCTCATGATCCTCATTACGACAGCCTAATTACTCGGCCGTCAACGCTACTTTTTTCATTAACTTCATTTGCTCAAATACGACTTCTGTCTGCCATCGTCCCGTCCTTTCTTCTCTTCATATCTCTGGCTCTCTATATCTCCTTTTTTTTTAAATTTTATATGAGTCACAAGATAGAAATTTGTAGTTTCATCGTTTTCATTTTGTATTCTTCAATTACAAATTTTCTGATACAGTGAACACTTCTTCAAGTTGTCTGATATGCTTTTCTTTTCTTTTTTTCTGGTTCATATCCATGAACGGAGATCAAATATTATTACTTCCGCATTCTTCATATGGTGTGCATAGTTGTGTAACATTGTTGTAGCTGTCTCTTTTGCTCAAAGTAAGACTGTTTCAGGTCCTAATCCTAGCGCATTATTTAGAGCATATTTTTTTGCCATATCATCGCACAGTGAGGCGTACCAACGCATGTCTTGGGAAGCCTTGAAGAAAAGCATCAACGGTCTTGTCAACAAAATCAACGTGTCGAACGTCATAGAGATCATCAAGGAGCTATTCCAGGAAAACATTGTTCGAGGACGGTAAGTGACCCCTGTTTTTTTTTTTTTAAAGTTTTATACGAAGGTCATTGGCTACTATTTCTCTTTACCATGCTTTTTCCCATGATCGCTGAGCTGTTTCAATGGCTCTTAAGGATAGAAGAGATGGGCATCACAGGAGAAAGAATTTGTTTCTACTTAATCGCGTTCTTACATTTCCACTAATAGACCAAGATCTGTGTTCTGACAAAGATTGAGACTTTTTAATGTTGTATACATTATTATAGATATTGTTTTCAATCTCCTCTCTTTTGCGATTCAAGACAAATAAAGTAATGTATATGTCTTTGAAATATGATGTACTTCACAGATGCTGCTATGTTTTATATTCCAAGATTTTTCTTAAGAAGTTGGCTGTGGTGTTGATTAGATTTTGATCATTCTAAATTTAGACTGGGGTAAAGCTGGTTTTGTATGGTGAAATTTTCTAAATAGATATACATATTACTGAGCACCCAATCACAACATTTTGGGCCAAGGCTTTTAGCTGCTTCATTTTTCTGTAAGCGTTTTTGTCAGTCTGTGTTTTCCATGATTTTCATTGCCTGGGGAAAATAGGACCTTTTGCGTTTAAGGCAGCGCTTTTTAATTTCCTTGTCAACAGGACCCTGCTCTAGTTGAATTGGAACATCACGTGAGTTGTAAACTAAAGCTCAGCCCTTCGTTTGCCAACTTTGGGGTTATACCTCAATGTCATAACATCACTGTCTTCTATAACATTATAATATGAATGATCTCAGCAGTATCTTATTTAGTTTTGATTACTTCTTTTGTTAATGTAATAATTTAAACAATTGTTGTGAGAAAGTAGGTTAGGACTGGGCCTGACTTTCAGGCGATTAAGCATCACTAACAGAGGATGGTGGTGCTATATATATATGTGTGTGTGTGTGTATAGGTGGTGTATATAAATGACACAGTATGTTGATACCTCATTTGTCTACCATATGTTTTGTTTTACACAGAGGTCTGTTGGCTCGATCTGTGATCCAGGCCCAAGCTGCTTCACCTACTTTTACTCATGTCTACGCTGCAATGGTTGCGATTATCAACACAAAGGTAAGAGATCCTCATATCTGTATGAGATTTAATCAGAACATGACTCACAAAGGTAATTAGATTTGTTCTCAAGAAATGATCACAGTATAGAGTTAAGATTTCCTTTGAGGGTTAGGAGTATTTTTTTGGTCTCATATTTTATTATTCGAATCCGGTTTTGTCTTGCCTTCCATGTTCTACAACTAAATTTCTTTCTTTTTATTTATTTATTAATCTATTTTTGCATGTCTTGTTACACAGTTTCCTCAAAATGGAGAGCTAATATTGAAACGTCTGGTGCTGACATTCAAGCGTGGATTTCGCAGGAATGACAAAGCAATGTGCATATCATCAACACGTTTCATTGCACATCTCATCAACCAACAAGTGGTGAGTGCCATGGTCATCACATGAATACAGACTTGGTTCCATGTTTTTTTTCTCTATTTAAACGGAGTCATTCTGAAGATTAATTTGTCCTGTAATGACTGACTGTCAACATTCATCAGTAATGGCGGGTGTATGAAACTGATCTGAACTCCCAAGTTTTGTTTTTGTTTGGGGTTGGGTTTTTTTTAAGAGGGGTTTTTTTAATACTTTTTTTGCGTGTGGGGTTTTTATTCCCTGACTGGAGGATCCATTCCTACCGTGTGATTTTACAATAAGTCTGGCATAAACTGTTGCCACAAGACAATCACACCCAGGAATGGGCTGGTCCAAATATCCAGAAGTAGACTGGTCCAAACTGCCAGGAGTGGACTGGTCCAAACAGCCAGAGTGGACTGGTCCAAACTGCCAGAAGTGGACTGGTCCAAGTGGACTGGTCCATACAGCCATGAGTGGACTGGTCCATACAGCCAGGTGTGGACTGGTCCAAACACCCAGGAGTGGACTGGTCCAAACACTCAGGAGCGGACTGGTCCAAGCAGCCAGGAGTGGACTGGTCCAAACACCCAGGAGTGGACTGGTCCAAACATCCAGGAGAGGACTGGTCCAATCATCTAGGAGAGGACTGGTCCAAACACCCAGGAGAGGACTGGTCCAAACACCCAGGAGTGGACTGGTTCAAACAGTACTTGAGTGGACTGGTTCAAACACCCAGGAGTGAACTGGTTCAAACAGTACTTGAGTGGACTGGTTCAAAAACCCAGGAGTGGACTGGTTCAAACACCCAGGAGTGGACTGGTTCACACAGTACTTGAGTGGACTGGTTCAAACACCCAGGAGTGGACTGGTTCACACAGTACTTGAGTGGACTGGTTCAAACACCCAGGAGTGGACTGGTTCAAACAGTACTTGAGTGGACTGGTTCAAACACCCAGGAGTGGACTGGTTCAAACACCCAGGAGTGGACTGGTTCAAACAGTACTTGAGTGGACTGGTTCAAACACCCAGGAGTGAACTGGTTCAAACACCCAGGAGTGGACTGGTTCAAACACCCAGGAGTGAACTGGTTCAAACACCCAGGAGTGGACTGGTTCAAACAGTACTTGAGTGGACTGGTTCAAACACCCAGGAGTGGACTGGTTCAAACAGTACTTGAGTGGACTGGTTCAAACACCCAGGAGTGGTCCACAATGTGGACGAGTGGACTGTGTAAACTCTTCCACTTTCCGGGAGTGAACTGGTGCTGGTTTACTCTCAGGGAAGGCATCAATGGGGATACGACTGTCCCATAGCAGCTGTGTGGTAAGCTCCAGGAGAGGTGCCAAGCTACAGAGATACCTCAGCAGCATTAAAGCCCTTCTCCGGGTGCAAGTGGGGTTACATGACCGCCGGCATGTCTCATGAGCTCTCGTGGGCCAGTACTTGTATGAGGAAATGGAAGTAAAAGTTTTTGACGTTTGCTTTGCTCATGACTTATTTGGCATTTCCGCACATTTTGTTCTTCAGGTATGTTCTTTAATATTGTGTTTTAGTGTACTCAGAGCTGCGGGTAATATAGCAAAACATCTAATGTTTACTGTATATGTGTGTGTGTTCACATGATTCCATGTTGTGTGATTTGTTGATTTCTGGTTGGTATTTTCTCTTGTAATTAATACATCTTGTACCGTTCACTTTGAAATAATCTTACTGTTTTTTTGTTGTGCTGCTGTATTTTCACTTCTTTCATTTAATGTTGCATTACGCTTTATTGGAATCTTTATTTTCTAGTTTTTGAATAGACACCCAAAAAAAAAAGATAAAAGATTCTTTAATGAAAAGGTAGAAACACTAGAATTAGAATCTTCTTTATCTGTTGGTGGTGGCTGCTGGTAGGTTCAACTTCTTCTCTTTCCTTCTTTCACTTATCTTTCATCTCGCTGTCTCCTCTTAATTCACCCTGAGATCACCACCATGGTCCATGGTAGACGGGGTGAATTTCAATTAAACAAACAAACAAAACTTTATCTTTCGGTTTTTCTTGCTAGGAGTCGTCACAGCAAATCATCCTTCTCCGCTTTGTCATATCCTGTTCATCTTTATCTCTTGCACTTACAATCTTCATGTCTTCCTGTATTATGTCCATCCATATATCTT
The DNA here is from genome assembly GCA_037039925.1 of Doris montereyensis. Classification (NCBI taxonomy): domain Eukaryota; kingdom Metazoa; phylum Mollusca; class Gastropoda; order Nudibranchia; family Dorididae; genus Doris; species Doris montereyensis. The sequence goes on from JAXRKP010000470.1 coordinate 221,938, forward strand.
CATTTTGGTCTTCCTCTCTTCCTCCAGCCCGTATATCCTATTCATCTTTATCTCTTGCACTTACAATCTTCATGTCTTCCTGTATTATGTCCATCCATATATCTTCATTTTGGGCTTCCTCTCTTCCTCCAGCCCCGTTAATGCTTTCACAACATCTTCTGTCGAATATACTCAATGCCCCCTCTCTTACTTTACATACCCGTACCATCTCACCCTTACTTTGCCTACCAGCCTACCTATTTAGAATACACTTTTTGAAGGTGATTGCGCATGAGTGGCTAACGAGCATTTGTGGTAGGTTCGGAGACTCTCTAGCCCAAAGGCATAGTGTCTATCTCTCAACTCAAAGGTTGTGGGTTCAAGCCCTGCCAACGGTTGAACATTTTCTCAAGTTGTTTTTTTTAGTAAGAGCTCCCTCCCCTAGTCCAAGTAGGTGGATGGACACCATCGGAGACGGACGATAAAAAAGGAGGTCCCATGTGCAGATCAAAATACTGTGCACTTTAAAAATTAAAAATCCTACCAAAAACCTCAGAGGGTTGTGGATGTGGGTAAGATCAAACAAAAAGGGGTATGTTCTCTTTCCTTCTTGTATCTGTCTTTCATTTTGCTGTTACCTGCCTATTCACCCTGAGATCACTGCAACTGTGAAACTCAATAAACATGCTTTTGGGAGAGATAAAGGTTAGCTTATACTACAGTAAACTTGAATAACTAACCAATCATATACTGTGTTCTTCTAAACTCAAATTAGGCTAGTCCCACCAAATTTTCAAAGTTTGTGTCATGGCGGAGAAGACGGCTGGCGGGTGCTACTGGTATGCCTTTCCTCTTCCCTATCACTCTTGCACTTACCTTTCACTTTCATCTCACTGTTTCCTCTTAATTCTCCCTGAAATCACCGCAAATGGTGGATGGGGTAAATTTCAATTAAACAAAGTTATGGCAGAAGGATATTTATTATTAACCCTGCTGTGATGGACATTTTTCCTCAGGCCCATGAAGTGCTGGCTTTGGAGATTTTGACTTTGCTCCTGGAAACTCCTACCGATGACTCTGTGGAAGTGTGCATTGATTTCTGAAGGAATCCGGTCAGAAGCTGACGGAGGTTTCTTCACGGGCCGTTAATTGTGAGTATAATCCACATCTCATTTTGACATTTTGAAATTGAATGGGTCATTTTAATAGTGTACCTAAGGCACAATTACTAATAACATCATTTAGAGAAAAAAGGACCAAAAAAACCATGGACTTCCAAGTTTCAAACACCTGTAAACGTGATGGGTTTTCATCATATCATTTTCACACTTTTCAGGAAGCATGATTTCCATTTATTCCCCAGGATCGTCTCTCTTTTTAGACGAAAATGGACATAGGCACACTATTAAAACGACCCCTTCAATTGTTTGTTTGTTGTTAAAAGACAAAGAAAAAACTTTTTCTTTCATCGCTATTAATGATGCCTAGGCTGGTATCCATGGCTTCGTGACCTGTGATTTTTTTTTTAATGGTAAACGTTCTTTGCCTGAAGCGACAAGATAGAAAGTTTGATTAAGTCATTTGTCCTATCTGTCCAAGCAAAGAGAAGTAACTCAAGCAAAATTATAACATTTTGTCATTAAATATTTCTTGTGTATATACTGTTTGGATTAACTTAATTTCAAAATACACTTCTAGATTCTGCAATGATATCTCTTTCATTTGATGTAGTTCAATCATCTATATTGTCTGTACCGTGGTTCAGTTCATTAGGCCACTCACAAGTTGTTATCTCACTGTTTCCTCTCACTCCACCCTGAGATCACTGCATGTGGTGGATTGGGTAATTTTCTATTAAACAAACTATCAAAATTTACAATCATTGGATTTGGTGCTGCCTAAAGCATCATACGGTGGTTCCGTGGGTTGACAGATCTTGAAGTAACGTTACTTTTCATGCATTGATGCCCTGAGTTTGAACTGATCCGTATCATGTCAATAAGCCATCTTTCCCTATTTTGTGATTGTTTTTATCCAGCTGTTTTTTTAACAACTTTGAAATGTTCTTCACAACGTCATCAATCCACTGTCTTACAGTCTTGTGATTGTTCTCTTTCAGCTATCTTTGAACGACTTCGGAATGTTCTCCACGAAGGTCAACTGGACACTCGAGTTCAGTACATGATTGAAGTCATGTTTGCCATTCGGAAAGACGGGTTCAAGGTAAGAGAGTTCAGGACTAACTGCCAATTTGTTAGGGAAACCATAGGCGAGGTGTATAGCACGACTTGATCTCATCATTTCCCTATTACGTGCCATTGGTGTACTTTGGTCACATCTGTATTCTTCTTTTTCTTCTTCTTTTTTTTTCCGTACGATTTCTTTTTTTTTTATTTCTTTTTTACAAAACATACCACCATTTGTTGAGATTTTGTGCAAAATTTTTGTTTTGTTTTTATTTATACTTTCATCGAAGCACCTCTGTGTTTTTGTGTCTCATTTTATACACACACAAGCACCAGCTGGCGGGGATCCGGGGAACTCGCAGCTTTCATATACGTTTTCGATGATGATGATGATGACATTGTTTAAAAAATTAACAATTTTTTTAGCTAGGATTAGGATTTTTCATTCCAAGAGTGGCAGGTCTGCATCTGTTAGTATTGCATTATAGATAGCCATCGTTGAGGGGGGGAGGGGGGACTTTAAGGAATATTGTAGTTGTACTAAAATATTCTGGAGGGAAAATTATTGACTGCAGAGTAAAGAGCCATGGGAGAAAGTGAGTAAGAAAACATGAAAAAATATGATGTAAATTAATGACTGCGACAAAAAGAGGATGAAGAATGTTTGGTGAGAAGAGGTGAATTCGAATGTAAAGAAATGAAGATAAACGAAAAGAAGAGATAATTCGCTTTCTTCGTCTGTTCTTGGGTTGTTGTTTATTTTGTTTTGTGTGTGTGTAATTATGTGACTAGAGCCTATCAGGAGGAGGAAGGGGGCACACCTTTTTAATATCTGCTATGGAATTTGTAACCTATACAGCGAGCACATGGCACCTGTGAAATTATCACTCATGTTTTATAGAATCAGAGGATGAATAGTCTGCCAGACTATACTGGCTTGACATACCTTTGAAAAATAAACCCATAAACATATAGGTAGTTACCATACAGGACTCAAAACTCCAATGCCCTTTCTTGCCTGTCCAGCAATGTACTACTACGGTTTGAATTGATTTACCCACATCCACAACTAAGGTGATCTCGGGGGTTTTGGTAGGATTTTACATTTTTTTTTGCCGGGATTGCCCTGTAAACAGCCAAGGGATCTTTAATGTGCATAGAATGGAGAGAAAAAAACACTCTTGAATTTTGGTTCTTAAAAGTTGGCACATCTGATAACATTGGTTTTTTGTTTACGTTATGCCCTTTTCTTTATATTTCTTGTACATGTATTTAAATGTAATGCTCTTACCTAATATTATTTTGAATTTTTTAAGTGGCGATATAGTTGAGGTGTTTTTTTACGGCTTGTCTCGATCCCTGATGCTTTGTTTTGCTATTGAAGTATTTGTATATATTATGTACTTGCTCTGTTATAAGTGTCAACGATTGACTTGTCTTTTTCTTCTTGCTGTTACCTGATAATTCACCCTGAGACCATGGCATTATCGTGCGTGAAACAAATAAACAAATCCCGCTGTTGTGTGTCTTACAGGAGTATACCGCTGTGATCGGTGACCTTGACCTTGTGGAGGAAGAGGAGCAATTCACTCACCTTCTCCAGCTTGAGGATGCCGTGAACGGAGAGGAAATTCTGAGTAAGTTGACTTATATATATATATACACGTGTGTATCGTTCTTTGTGTCATGGGAGAAGTGTTTCAGAAAGTATTTATACGATATGTTTATGCATGACAATAAATATTTATTTTACTGTTGTCTCTCTCTCTCTCTCTCTCTCTCTCTCTCTCTCTCTCTCTCCCTCTCTCTCCCTCTTCCTTCTCTCTCTCTCTCTCTCTCTCTCTCTCTCTCTCCCTCTTTCCTCTCCCTCTCTCCTCTCTCACTCTCTATCTCTCTCTCTCACTCTCATCTCTCTCTCTCTCTCTCTCTCTCTCTCTCTCTCTCTCTCTCTCTCTCTCTCTCTCTCTCTCTCTCTCTCTCTCTCTCTCTCTCTCTCTTGTTAGGAAAGCTTATATTTATAATGAATCTTTTGATTGTGTCTATGCGCATTATATATCTCGTGTCTCTTGTAAGAATGCTCTATTCATTGAATATTTTACTAATTGATTGTATCTATCTTTTTAGCGTAATGTATTATTTACAATGTATCTTTTAGGTTTCGTGATCATGTTATACTCTTTGTATATTTTAAGATTGTTGTATCATTTGAATCTTTTGAGTGGACTCTTAAACCCTTCTATTTAGGATAATCATATGATACATTTTGACTCTTTTAAATATCATGTTCTATGACTATTATGTTTTAATTATGTTGTATTGTATCCTATTGTGAGGCGCTTTGAGCTCTTTCAAGAAAAGACGCCATATAAGTATATATATTATTACATTATTATTATTATTATTATTATTATTATTATTATTATTATTATTATTCTTTCTCTCTTACTCTTTCTCTCTGTCTCTCTCTTCTCTGTGTCTCTCACTGTCTCTCTGTCTGTCGCTCTCTCATTGTCTCTCTCTCTCTCTCTCTCTCTCTCTCTCTCTCTCTCTCTCTCTCTCTCTCTCTCTATATATATATATATATATATATATATATATAGATATATATAGATATATATATATATATATATATATATATATAGATATATATAGATATATATAGATATATATAGATATATCTTTTGCATCTTTGTGTGTGTGTGTGTGTGTGTGTTATTAATGTAGCTTGAAGGCAATCATGTCATTTTGTTTCACATTCTATAAATAATAGCATGCTTCCACTTTTTCGCTGGTGAGCACTGCTGTTAGGTTCTACTTCATTTCACTCTTTCACATTCTTCCAACTTGCTGTTTCCTCTCAAATTATTCTGAGAACGCTACGTACTATATGGTATTGAACTTGGTGGGTTTCAATGAGACAACAAAATAACACTTATCATCTCTCTTTTTAGATTTGCCATTCTCAAAATATCCCTCCTATGGTTTCATATTTCCCTGTTTCCTTTGCAGATGTCTTCAAAGTGGATCCCAACTTCACTGAGAGCGAGGAAAAGTACAAATCTTTGAAGAGAGGTAAACACTATTAGTAAGAGTGGAAAATGTATCTAGAATTGGAAAGACGTAAATGTATCCAGGTTTTATATTTATGCGTTCCAGATTTTTTAAACCTCAAATAATCCGGCTTGCCAAGAATACCACTAGAGTTCTGTTGACAATGCGTATGTGAATTGTTTATTTGAACCGTTTTGCATGAATTATTAGTAAAGTTATTCCAAGGTCAACACAGCCTGTTGAACTGGAGCTTATCCTGGTGTCTGTAGCGTGACGCTGAGCAGGTAATTGTAATCACCTCCAGGACAGGCCACTAGTCTGACGCAGGGTTTTAGTCTTAAGGGGCGTCCTACTGAATTTTCACTTTTTCCCTAATGCATTTTTGGCTAATTTTTTTCCTGCCAATGTGTTGCTTGCATCTAAGGTACTATGTAAATGTAAAAATTTTTGGGAAAAATTATTCGGTTGCCATGGTAATGGCGGCCATGTTGAATTTTGATGTCGAAATTTAAAATCTTAAAATCTCAAAAAGTATATGGGCTAGCAATGAAATTCTTTTTCAGACATATTCTTTAAACCCTTAAATAAGGAGTAAGACATATTTAATTTATCTCAGTTGTTTTTAAATGTGCTTAAAAAATCAGTATTTTATTAAAAAATAACTATTGATAAATTTTGTAATATTTTGATTTTAAAGGTGCACAAAAGATATGAAAATCAAAATAAACCAGTGAAAATCTCTAGTTCCCAATAACAAATACTAGTCTAGCTGTGTACCAAATTTCAATACTCTGGCATGAATACTTTCTGAGATTTTAAGATTTTAAAAACGTTGTATGCTAGAAATCACGTCTTTTGAGAAAAACGGGTTTGAAAATTCAACTTTCTTCAGAATGATACAGCCATATTAAAATTGGCCATAGAATTAGTACTTTTTCAGGCTTTATATAAAAAATCAACTGATGTACTCGATTCTAAAGATGTTGAAGTAGCATTCTAGAGTGGATTTGGAAAATGGGTATTATGAGCCCAAGACTCTACTGTTTAGCTCTTCGGGCAGCCTTAAGCTTAGTGGTTATTCCATTTGCAACTGGGTCAGTGGGGGAAATGCTCCGTGTCTTTCCCAAGTAATATGTCGCCCCCTTGCCTTGCTAGGATTAGAAGCCAGACTTTATAATCCCAAGTCTTAATCATGCTAGAAATCATTGAGAAAAACCTAACTTCGAATGCGCCCACACAAATCAATAGACGGTCAGGGATGTGGAAAATCTTTGAGACTTTCTCTGATTTCAGATTATTTGGATGTTTTCTCCTTTGAATATTTTCTTCTTTTACTAAAGAACTGATTTCAGATTATTTGAAGTTTTTCTTTGTTGTTATAAAGAACGTTTGAAGCAGAAAATGAACGGTTATAAATTCCAAGATGAGGCCAATCACTTTCACCACTATGACCCCCTCGTCTTCATGCATGAAAGCGTATCACTCCATTTTCACAACAAACAACAGTTTCCACACATCCCTTTGCTTCAGAGTTCAGGGTTAACAATTTGCTACCTCCTTAGAGAGGAGTGAGTTAATTTTGCCATTCAACTACCTATTTTATATATATATATATATATATATATATATATATATATATATATATATATATATATATATATATATATATATATATATATATATATATACACACATATATGATGAAAATGTCAGGGTTTACAACAGAATATAATATGCATAATCTTCTATGTTTTATTGTGTGACAGAAATCCTGGCGGAAGGAAGCTCTGATGAAGGTTCAAGTGGATCGTCTGGCTCAGAGTCATCAAGCAGTGAAGACGAAGGAGAGGATGAAGAAGGAGGAGAAAGTAAGTAGTCATCTTTGACACAGTCTTCTGTGATCTGTTCTCAAAGTGATTGGGTGGGCGGTTGGCAGGTGCTGTTGGTAGGATCCTATTTCTTTCCTGCCACTCTTTCACTCTCTTCAACCCTGTCTGGTTCCAGAGCTGCCAAATATCCCTCTTTGTGGAGGAACAGTCCCTCCTAAACGTCATGTGTCCCTCTGTCTCTTCTTTACGTCAATCATCCCTCTGTCCTTCCTAAACGTTATTTGTCCCTCTGTCCCTCCCAAATAGGAATGTTTTCTGGCAATTAAACAAGTATGGAAAGAACATTTCTCTTAGCAATTAAACAAGTATGGAAAGAACTTTTCTCTTAGCAATTAAACAAGTATGGAAAGAACTTTTTCTCTTAGCAATTAAACAAGCATGGAAAGAACTTTTCTCTTAGCAATTAAACAAGTATGGAAAGAACTTTTTCTTACTGATGTAAAGACAAAGACACTTATGTAGCCTAACTGTATGGGTGTTGTAGATTTATTTTGTTGTAAAATGTCAGCGTTTCTTCTGCTGTCTTTATTACTTTATTAGATCTTTTCAAAAGAAATTAAAATCCCTCTTGTTATTCATGTACAGAAAAGCAGATCATTGATCAGACGGAGGTGAACTTGGTGGCTCTTCGCCGGACCATCTACCTGACTATTCAGTCCAGTTTGGATCACAATGAGTGTGCCCATAAGGTGTTGAAGATGGGCCTCAAGGAGGGACAAGAGGTAAAGATTATGGCAAGATTTCAATTGATTTTTGGTTTGGTTTTTCTTTCTCTCTCTGTCTATCTTTGTCTCTCTCTGTGACTATCTCTCTCTCTCTCTCTCTCTCTCTCTCTCTCTCTCTACTCTCTCTCTCTCTCTCTCTCTCTCTCTCTCTCTCTCTCTCTCTCTCTCTCTCTCTCTCTCTCTCTCTCTCTCTCTCTCTCTCTCTCTCTCTCTCTCTCTCTCTCTCTCTCTCTCTCTCTCTCTCTCTCTCTCTCTCTCTCTCTCTCTTCTCTCTCTCTCCCTTTTTTCTTTTAAAGCTCTATAGATAAATGTATATATAACTAAATGGAAAGATAGAAGGTAGAGACATATTTACAATGATATTTTTACTTATGTTATGTGTCTATGGCTGTTTGTTTCCATTCAACAATGCGTCAATTACAACTTTTGCTCTTTCCTATTTTCCAGATGGAATTGTGCTACATGATAATGGATTGCTGTGCTCAGCTGAGAACGTATGAGAAGTTCTTTGGCCTCTTGGCACAGGTGACTTTGAACATTTCAATAAAAACCTCTTTCGTGTTTAATCTGTTCGAGCTGCAGTCAGTCCTCTGTGTTTAATCCGTCCCAACCCGCTCGAAGACCACACTTCTTCTGAACATTAGATCCGGCCTGATCCGCTTGTCATCGCCTACTTTCTTTATACAAAGTTCTACACTACAAGAACTCTTTAATATAGAGAAAAATAGAATGGTCATCGCCTCTGTCATTATTGGATGGCTTAGTCTCATTCTGACCCACTTAAGGTTCATGGCCAGCAGTTCAGGGTGTACTGGTCGACACATGTGTGTAGTACTGCTGCCAGATCTAGCAGGCCTACTAGGCCTATACTGTGTACTGATCTTGTTTCAGTCCAGGACACCTAGTCTACTAATAAGTTAACCCAATCTTCATTGTCTAGTCTTTTGTTTATTGATATCGAAGAGATTTTCCTTAGAAATAAACCTTTGAAGCGACTCTGAAAATGAGAATGAGTCAAATATAAAAAAGAAACACACCTTTTGGCGACGTAGTTGACAATTGAGCCAGCTCGGTTTTCCATAACCACTGGCAATTAAACGCTAAAACTTTGTCAGTATTTTAGTCTATCATGTATACGTAACTCTTACAAATCTGAGCCCCTGTCTTCATAATGAAAACATCTGTTTTGTAAGCATAGCATTTAAGTCTGACAATCCCAAGAATGATAATCTATGCTAATAAATGTAAACACAGCGGGGCAAGCGGGAGTTTAGACTTTTACCTTGCGTCTAGCTGCCCGATATTCAACTGTGAAAGGGATAATTACGTGATGTGAATCACATATGATTATATTTAATTCGCTTTCAGAGGCCAGGTCAGTATATTTGTTTATAATGTAGTCTGGCAAATGCTTATTTTAAGAGGTTATAATCATTGCAAATGTGTCAATGTGTCCCATCTGTCCATTCTTTATGTTTTACGCTGATGTGATTCGTTGAAATGAATAATGGGGACATCTTGTGTACGAGTGTCTTATTTTTTGGCCTATTAAAAACAAAGTTTGTTTTGAGCGTGAGCTGGGAAATCATAAATTTATATTGGTCTCACAAAGTATCCTAGAGCTAATGCATCATATTTGATCTGGTACTTAATCCAGTTTAGACCTAGATCTAAATTTGTAGATCTCTGATTTTAAGTTAAGATGAGTTAAGATAAGATATATCCTTTATTGATCCTTAAACAGGAAATTACATTGTGTTTGTTGACATAATGCTCACAATTAATAACCACAAAAGAAAAAATTAATTAACAGAATTTAATATAATTTATACTCTCTCTCATGCACTCATAGCCCTGTCACTCTTGTATTGTAAAAGAGGCTATAACACATGGATACAATAAAGTGAAATGACAATTGTTTACATAGATGGAATCACAATTTTGTATAGCGAAAGGGAGAAATCAATAGAAACAATGACGTTGAGATGTTTTTTTATGGAAAAGCCTCCCACTTACACCTGTCTGGATTTGGGAGTTGAGGACATGAGACTCATCCTTTATCATGTATACATCAATGGATTTGGGTGTTGAGGACATGAGACTGATCCTTATCATCTGTACATCATTGGATTTGGGAGTTGAGGACATGAGACTCATCCTTTAGCATCTATACATGAATGGATTTGAGAGTTGAGGACATGAGACTCATCCGTTATACATGAATGGATTTGGTAGTTGAGGACATGAGACTTATCATCTATACATGAATGGATTTGGTAGTTGAGGACATGAGACTCATCCTTTATCATCTATACATAAATGGATTTGAGAGTTGAGGACATGAGACTCATCCTTTATCATCTATACATGAATGGATTTGGGAGTTGAGGACATGAGACTCATCCTTTATCATCTATACATGAATGGATTTGGGAGTTGAGGACATGAGACTCATCCTTTATCATCTATACATGAATGGATTTGAGAGTTGAGGACATGAGACTCATCCTTTATCATCTATACATGAATAGATTTGAGAGTTGAGGAATGAGACTCATCCTTTATCATCTATACATGAATGGATTTGAGAGTTGAGGAATGAGACTCATCCTTTATCATCTATACATGAATGGATTTGAGAGTTGAGGACATGAGACTCATCCTGTTCATGTAGCTGTATATTATGCGTTTAAGTAATTTTGAGTTACATCTTTCTTTCTTTCTTTATCATTCCCATTCTACCTTCCAGTGTATGGATTTAGATGTCCGAAATGATCTTTCTCCAGGCTGCCCTGTCCTGGCATTTTCTGTTTCCTCCCGTGAAAGTTAGATTTCTTTGCTTTAATGCTTCTTTTATATCTTCTTCCCACTTTCTCTGGGGTCTGCCTTTTGGTCTTTTACCTTGGGCTGTAGCACTGTGTACTCTATTGTCATCCATTCTGTTTACATGCCCAAACCATCTCAGTTGATTTATTTCTATGTTAGTTTTTATGCCATCTGCTTTGATTCGATCTCTTATTGTTGTGTTTCTGATTTTGTCTCTTTTAGTTGTCCCTACTATTTTTAGATATTTCATTTCAGCCGCTTGTATTCCACTGTATTCTCTACTGTCTAAGGTCCAGGTTTCACTGCCATAGAGGAGGGTAGGACAATAAACTGTGTTGTATATTGCCATTTTGGTTTTTGTTGACAATTCTTGTTTACCTATAAATGCCTTTCCTAGATGGTTATGTATTGTCATTGCCTTTTGGATTCTCTGGCTGGTTTCTTCTCTTAGTTTTCCCTCTGAGTTAATCATTATTCCTAGGTAATTTTAGCTTTGAACTTGTTCTAAGTTCTCCTGCTCAATTTAAGATTTTGTGTTTTAGCTTCCTTAGTTACTTGCATTGTTTTGGTTTTCTTTATATTTACTCATTCCTCTTTTATTTAGTTCGTTATTCATCATGTTGATATTCGACTGAAGGTCACTTTCTGATTTCCCAAACAGAACTAAATCATTGGCAAATGAAAGCATTGATACATTCAATAATAATAATAATGATAATAATGATAATTATTTATTCATCCAAAGAAGAAAATTACATTCTGTTCCTCATAAGTAAGTTTAAAAATCATAATACATAGATCTATTCATTATTAAAATTGCTAAACATTAATGCAGTAATAAATAAGAGTATTAGTGTAACAAATACATCACAGTAATGCATAAGATATACAACATCATTTGAGCCCTCCCACAGCCCCCCCCCCCCCCCCCCACACACACACACACACGCACGCACACAACCGACCCCCTCACAAACGCACTTGATCAAAGCTCGTTCATCCATGCTTCCCCCCCCCACCCCCTCACGTCCATTTGTTTTGATAAATACATCACAGAAATGTGTAGGATATACAACCATATTTGATCGCCCACCCATCACACAACACGCACGCCTTCGATCAAAGCTCATTCACCCATTTGTTTTGATAAATAGTTCACAGAAATGCGCAGGATACACAACCTCGTTTGAAACCCCCACACACACACACATACAATACATCTCAACCGACCCCATACACACGCTGCGGACAAACTTCATTCATCCATGCCTAACCTCCACTTCCATTTGTGTTGATATATATATCACAGAAATGCGCAGAACCCCCCCCCACACACACACACACACATAAACACACACATACTACACCCCAACCAACCCCACATACACGCCCTCGGTCAAAGCTCATTCATCCATGTCCATGTCCATTTGTTTTGTTAAAAATCTTGACTGCTGACAGAATGAATGAATTCAGGTATCTGTTTGTGTTGGCCTCTGGGACTCTGAACCTACCACTTATAATTATTTTTAGACAGTCAATGTCTGCACGAAGTGGATGAGTTTCGTCATCAGTGATGTCAGTCAGTTTTTTGGTTATACGTCGTTCATAAACTGTGTCAAATGAGTCCTGTGTGTTCCCAATCAGCCCACCTGCCTTTCTGATCACCCTGTCTAGTCTCCTCCTATCAAATTTAGATATGTTTCCACCCCAACTAGGAAGCCCAAACGTCAACACCGAACATATAACTGATGAATAGAACATTTGTAATAGGTGTGTATCGACATGAAAAGATCTCAGTTTTCTCATGCAATAAAGCTGTGTGTTCACTTTTTTCATGATGTTGAACATTACTGTTTCCACATACCTGTATTCAGCTTCTTCATTTTTGAGTATACCTTTGCTACTGAATCCATAAATGTTATAAGCAAAAGAGTAGTAAGGATACAACCCTGTCTTACTCATAAATCTACATCAAATTCTTCCGATACGTTTCAGCTTCTCTCACTACACATGTTCGTTTATTGTAAAAATTTAAGGGCTTCTATTAAATTTTGCTCCACATTGTGTTCTTTTAAGGAATGCCATAGTTCGTTCCTCCTCAAAGTGTCAAAGGCATTTTCTAAGTCAATAAAACACAGGGGCAAGTCAATGTTTCTCTCAAGGAATTCTTCTATTATTTGTCTAATTGTAAATATGTGGTCTTGTACACTTCTACCTAGTCTAAGTCCGCTCTGATGCTCTTCAATCTAATCCTCTACACTTTTCCTTAGTCTCATTTCCAGTATCCTGGCATACACTTTTCCTGGTATGCTAAGTAGTGATATCCCTCTGTATTTTGAGCATTCCATAGTTGACCCTTTTCTTGTGTATTGGTACTACCATCCCGTTCTTCCAGTCATCTGGTACCTGTTTGAACTTTCATGATTGTTGGCATATTGCATGTAGTAGTTTGTCTGCCTCTCTCCTTGGTTTTTAATCATTTCTGTATAAACTTGATCTGCTCCTGGGGCCATTCCTAATTTCACTTTTGTTATATCTGTTTGAATTTATTTTATTGATATATCTACATCTTCAGCTGTCTCCTCTGGATTACTTGTTACTCTTACTAATTGATCTTTATTCCTTGTTTCATACGTTCTGGAGGAATTATGTAATTGTTGAGTTCTTAATTTGTCGTATTGGGCATGGTTTGGTCTTTCTCATGCTCTTCATTGTCCCCCAGAACAGCTTTTGATTTCCTTTATTTGATAGCTTTCTTGAAGTCTTTGTCCAAACTCTTCCCATTGTTCCTGTTTGGCTTTCCTCACTTCCTCTTTGGCGATGGCTCTTTTATTCATGTAATCTATCCTTTCCTCTGGTCTCTTTGTTTGCATGTATTTCTTCCAGGCATCATTCTTTTCTTTGATCTTAGTCTTGACATTCTTATTCTACCAAGCTGTTCTTTTCCTATCTCCTTTAATTTGTTTCCTACCACAGACGTCTTCAGCACAACTGAGGAGTGTTTCTTTTATGCAATTGCCACTTTTCTTCTAATGTGCTATCATTCTGATCCATCTGCCTTTCACTGATTAATCTTTTTATCTTAGATTGGTATATCTGTTTTACTATTGGTTAGTAGCTTTCTTCTCTTTCCTTTCTGTTTGTTCTCTTCAGTCAGTAGTCTCATTTTGGCAATCACTAAGTGATGGTCACTAAATATTTCAGCCACTCTGTTTACTCTTACGTCCATTGTACTGTAAAAAAAGGGAGCTGCTAACTATTACATAGTCTATCATTGACTTTTTCGCATCTGTCTTCATTTACTCTTGTATATTTGTGGATATCATCATGAGGAAAAAAGGTGTTGGCTATTTTCATGTTATTCTTTAGGCAAAAATCTATTAGTCTCTCTCCATTTGGAGAAGTTGTTGTCTCTCTTTCTTTACCTATTACTCCTCCTGATGTTTCTACATTTTTGCCTACTCTAGCGTTTAAATCGCCTAAAACCATTAGTTCCTGTTTGGGTTTGAGATTCTTTACAGCTAGTTGTAACTCATTTTCAAAAATATCTTTGTCTTCTTTGGTGGCGTCTTCGTTTGGTCCATAAGCTATTAATAATTTGATTTCTCTTCCTTTTGGTTTAATGTTTACTTCTAATAGCCGTGGGCTTATAAATTTTCAAATTTCTAGTAGCTTTTCCTGCCTTTTATGCATTAGGAGACCTACTCCCCTGCTCTAGCGCTATCTTTGACATCTACCCCTGAGAAAATTAAAGCATGATTTTGTCCTACATTTTCTATTCCTTGTCCTTTTTTCTTTGTTTCTGTAATGGCCAAAATATTTACTCTGAAATTGTCCATTTCTTCAGCTAATTCTAACTCTTTTCCATTTATTGCCCTGATATTCCATGTTCCAAAAATCACAGTCCATGTTGGTTTCCATGTCCGTCTTTGTGAGATCTAGCCGGGTATATCATCATATGTACTTTTTAAAATCTGTTTCTTTTGGATAAGCAGGTGATTAGCCCACTGTACCCTAAGTAGATGATGGGGCTTGCCACCTTAAGGCATCCTATCAGGTCATTTTCTGTCAGGGTGAACTTAGCCTTTGGTCAGCCAAACCAGCCTGCAAAGCAGCAGGTTGTTTTCTGTCAGGTTAACTCCCATAGCCTTTGGTCAGCTAAGACCAGCCTGCGAGCCAGCAGGTTGTTTTCTGTCAGGGTTAACTCCCTTAGCCTTTGGTCAGTCAAGACCTGCCTGTAAGGCAGCAGGAGACTTGTAGAGGGCGGGACGGCTAATCCCTGTACAGGTGCTTACCTGTCCACTGCTCGGTTTGAGTTACATGCTTTGTTTAAATACAGCACCAAAGAAAACAGTTGATGGACCTAACATTTTAGGAACATTTATTAAAGCTCTATAGATCTTTTCCCTCTCATCCCCTCTATTATTGCCTCCACATGCAGTCAAGCAAAAACGAAACAAATCTAATCAAATATCCATCAGGGTTGATAAATGCTAAAGTAGGTAAAGTTCCTGTAAGGCCATTATGGGCCATAGAGCCAGAGTTAATCCAGGTTTCATTAGCGTGAATCACAACAGGTGACTGTAATCACCTCCTTGACAGGACGCTAGTCTGACGTATGTTTTTATCCTGAGCTGGTGCTTGTACCCATTTTGCATCTGGGTTGAGTTGGGGAAATGCACGTTGTGTTTTTCCCAAGGAGTAACGTCGGGCCTGGCTTTGCCAGAATTGGAACTCAGCACCTCATGATCCCCAGTCCGATAGCCTAACCACCGGCCACCGACGCCACTTGATAAATGCTTACGTCGTCATTTATACGTTTTAAAACATTCTGTTCTTCTAGCAATACTTGAGTAACACTTTTTTCTCTTTTTACCTTTCAATGTGTTTCCCAGCGCTTTTGCCAGATTGACAGGAAATACGTAAATGCTCCAACAAGTCTTCCAAGAGCAGTACGAGACCGTTCACCGCCTGGAGACCAACAAAATCCGAAACATTGCCAAACTCTTTTCTCACCTCTTGTTCACTGATGCCATTTCTTGGGGGTAAGTCAAAACAAGGCTTGAAAAGGAAAGTGGAAACAAATTACATTAAATAAAATTAACGCCTCCATAGGAACAAAGAGGAGTCAATTACAATGAATAGACAGAAAAATCTAGGCCGCCATGGAGATTGAACCCGCGACCTCTGTGGCGGCACCTATCGCTCGCCATGAAAAGAAAGCGTGCCTGCCCACTGCCAACCGAGCTAACTACTAAGGACATGCCCTTCCGTTCATTGAAATTGAAAAGAGATGAGAGACGCTCAAGACAGGTTTACAGTTTGTGTCAGTGGTAATCATGTCATTGAAAATTTTGCGTTGCTATTTTTCTCATTCTCATTTGATTCTAGCTTTAGGATTGCTTACAGCCCCCATGCCTTGTATGTTTACTTGTTGGTTTGTTTTTTGTTTTGTTTCGTTATTTATCCGACCTTGCGTATTACGCCACCCTGGCACAATAAGGATTCAGGGTTGTTGTTTTTTTTTTGTTAGTGTTTTTAAATATTTGTTGTTCTTTTTTTTTTTTAATATAATGAAAGTATTGAAAGTGCCATAACCCCGCCCTAGTCAGCGGTCAATGACAATGGTAGTAGTCATGGGAGCACATCTCCCATGTGTTTGCATCTAGTTAGTTAGAAGTAGAAGTGTCTGGAAGGCACCTGGAGCCAGTGCCAACACTCTTAGCACCTGGAGGTGCTTCAGCCTCAATACCGCCAACACTCTTAGCCATGGTATCAATGATGATCTTCTCTCCACTGGTGCTTCAGCCTCAATACCGCCAACACTCTTAGCCATGGTATCAATGATGATCTTCTCTCCACTGGTGCTTCAGCCTCAATACCGCCAACACTCTTAGCCATGGTATCAATGATGATCTTCTCTCCACTGGTGCTTCAGCCTCAATACCGCCAACATTCTTCTTAGCCATGGTATCAATGATGTATCAATGATGATCTCTCCACTGGTGCTTCAGCCTCAACACCGCCAACATTCTTAGCCATGGTATCAATGATGATCTTCTCTCCACTGGTGCTTCAGCCTCAACACCGCCAACATTCTTAGCCATGGTATCAATGATGATCTTCTCTCCACTGGTGCTTCAGCCTCAACACCGCCAACATTCTTAGCCATGGTATCAATGATGATCTTCTCCACTGGTGCTTCAGCCTCAACCACCAACCTTAGCCATGGTATCAATGATGATCTCTCTCCACTGGTCTTCAGCCTCAATACCGCCAACATTCTTAGGTATCAATGATGATCTTCTCCACTGGTGCTTCAGCCTCAATACCGCCAACACTCTTAGCCATGGTATCAATGATGATCTTCTCCACTGGTGCTTCAGCCTCAATACCGCCAACACTCTTAGCCATGGTATCAATGATGATCTTCTCTCCACTGGTGCTTCAGCCTCAATACGCCAACACTCTTAGCCATGGTATCAATGATGATCTTCTCCACTGGTGCTTCAGCCTCAATACCGCCCAACACTCTTAGCCATAGTATCAATGATGATCTTCTCTCCACTGGTGCTTCAGCCTCAACTAACCGCCAACATTCATGGTATTAGCCACTGGTGCTTCAGTATCAACACTCTTAGATAGTATCTGATTCTCCACTGGTGCTTCAGCCTCAATACCGCCCAACATTCTTAGCCATGGTATCAATGATGATCTTCTCTCCACTGGTGCTTCAGCCTCAATACCGCCCAACATTCTTAGCCATAGTATCAATGATGATCTTCTCCACTGGTGCTTCAGCCTCAATACCACCCAACATTCTTAGCCATGGTATCAATGATGATCTTCTCTCCACTGGTGCTTCAGCCTCAACACCGCCAACATTCTTAGCCATGGTATCAATGATGATCTCCACTCTTCAGCCTCAACACCGCCAACACTGTATCAATGTGCTTCACTGGTGCCTCAACACCGCCAACATTCTTAGCCATGGTATCAATGATGATCTTCTCTCCACTGGTGCTTCAGCCTCAATACCACCAACATTCTTAGCCATGGTATCGATGATGATCTCTCTCCACTGGTGCTTCAGCCTCAATGACCGCCAACATTCTTAGCCATGGTATCAATGATGATCTAGTGTTATGGTTAGACAGTGTTAGTTAGACAGATACCTTGAAAACACACCTTATGCGATGCTTCTTAGAAGAAAAGCAATTGTTTTTATTATATTATGCAGTTTTGATTCATGTACCATACACCACTATAAATACTATTATATTGTCATGTGTTTTTTACATGTACATTGCTCATGTTTTTACTATGTATGTATAGTTATGCGCCTAGAGCTGTCGTAAGATGGGAGTGGGCGTTTATAGAAATGAATTATATTATTATTATTATTATTGGGTTTGTATGTTTGTTACCCTTGTAGTTGAATATAGTGCTAAAAGATTACATTACCCCCACCCCCTCACCACTCAGCCACCGACACCACTGAAACTGAAATGGGTCGAAGAAATGATAGACAGTATGACGAGTCTAGTCATCCATAGAAACCTCCTCTCTATATGGAGGCAGGTCGTATGGAGAGGATTTGTAAATTGTAGTAAGTGGCACGGGGTCAAAGGGTAGATATATGTTGACAGCAGAAACCCCCACCCCACCCCTCAAAGGACTCGTTAGTCCAGAGGTAAGGTGTCGGCCTCTGAACTCATAGGTCGTGGGTTCAAACACCGCCAACGGTTGAAAAGTTTTTTCGAGTAAACACTCTGCGCATGTTGAAGATCCCTTGGCTGTTAAAATGGCAGTCTCGGCCAAATTTTAAAGATCCTACCAAAACCCCCCCCCCCCCCAGCAGTTGGTTTTTGCTCTATTGTATTGTTTCCTGTTATTTAAAGCCTTCCGTTGTTTGACTGTGACTTTCATTTTATTATTGTCTACTAGGTGCTAAGCGTTGTCAAGCTCACGGAATCTGACACCACTCCGCGAGATCGAATCTTCCTGAAAATTCTTTTCCAGGAGTTGTCGGAGTACATGGGCATCTTGAAACTGAACGATCGACTGAAAGACCCGTAAGTCTACCCCAGTTTGCTCAGTGACAAGGATTTGGAAGAGGTCCTGTGATTGGCTGAAATGGAAGCAAGGATTTTTGTAGCCAAGACGATATGAGAAGAGTTTTTTTTCCCACTTAAAAGGAAATTTGTTTAGTTTAAAAAATCTATATTATTTATTAGTAACGAGTTTTGTGGGCTAAGGCTAGAAATCATTTTGTCTTTTTAAATAGAATCAGTGCATTTAATTTGGTAATCCGGTTTATTCATTTATTATCTGTTTTTTTATTGATTGTAAAACGTTTCTGTTAATTTGCAATCAATAGTGTTCAATGATACCAAATTTGTTTATTTTTTAAGATCTAATGTGGGCTGGCAAAAAGACGATGTGTAACACAGCAACTGTTCTCCTCTCTCTAACCGTGGACACACACACCCCCCCCCCCCCTTAGTTTCCATTTTATTTTGAACGTTTGATAAAGTTCTTTAAGGTTCTACCTGTTCCGGCTGCAAACACACAATAAAACAATTAGTTGATATCGATGTCAACAGGGCTTTTCCACACACTAAAATGATTAGGTCATAGACTTTTCGAAAAAAAGTTTTAAAAACTTTCCTATCAAAACTCAAAATGATTACGTCAAAGGTTTCACTCTAATAAGCAAATCTTTAAAACTATAAGTTGATGTGTTACAACTGCCATAAACCCGCTGTGCCGTATTTAAATCAGGTCTCATTCTCATTCCAGCACCCTCCAACCCTACTTTGAAGGGGTGATGCCGAAAAGCAACCACAACGATACCAGATTTGCCATCAACTTCTTCACTACCATTGGCCTTGGAGGCCTGACGTGAGTGGTGCCTCTAACTTGTCCCTACTGCGGCCTCTGTTCTTAAGGCTGGCTGTTGTAATACCAGCAAACTTTTAGTCCTGTGCTTTCTTCTCCCGTACATGTGGCTGGTAACTGTAACTATGTCTGTCTGTCTCTTTCTTTGTTTCTCTCTGTCTCTCTGTGTCTGTCTGTCTGTCTGTCTCTGTCTCTCTCTCTCTCTCTCTCTCTCTCTCTCTCTCTCTCTCTCTCTCTCTCTCTCTCTCTCTCTCTCTCTCTCTCTCTCTCTCCTTTCTCCTTAGTATGCAGTCATTCATACAAATATCTTTTTTCCCTTTGAAAGGAGAAAGAAATATAAAATTGGCTTTGAATTCTTTCTTTCTTTACCACTTTCCATTCTGCCTTGTGATGTATGAGATAAGATGCCCAAAAGGAGGATCTTTCTCCAGGCTACCCTCTCGTGACATTTTCATTTCCTTCTGTGAAGGTTACATTTCTTTGCTTTAGTGCCTCTCTTATATCTTCTTCCTACTTTCTCCTAGGTCTGCGTTTTGGTCTTTTACCTTGGGTTTTAGCATTGTAAATTGATTTAGCTATTCTCTTATCATTCATTCTGTTTGCATGCCCAAATCATCTGATTTATATCTTAGTTCTTATACCATCTGTTTTGGTTTGATCTCTTATTTTTGTGGCTTTGGTTACCAATTTAAAAAGAAACCCATAGAACTTGTACGGCTAGCTGACAAGAGACAATTGTCCAGAGGGGACTGAGAGACATTATTGTCCGTTTATAGCTGACAAGAGAGGGGACTGGAGAGACATTTTTGTCCACGGCTGTCTCAGATCTAAGACACGATGATGATGATGATGATGTCGTTAGCTAATAGTAGTTATGAATCGTTGTCCATGCCTTCGTCACAGGAAGATTAGATAACTGTAACGCTCTACTGTATGGTCTACCATCAAAGACTCTTTAAAAAAAAATTTGCAGATGATTCAAAACAAAAGCAGGGTCGTTATAAAGACACATTTACGTGAGAGCATCAGCCATGTCCTGCACGTTGCACTGGCTACCCGGTCGAGAAAAAGAATAACTTTCAAAATTGCTTGCCACACCTACAAATGCATGCACGGATAGGCTCCTAAATAATTTGACGCTCTGATTGACGTCAACGTTCTGGCTAGAAGCCTAAGATCCTTAAACGCAAGCAACCTTGAAAAGAGGTGGTCAAAAATCAAATTCGTTGACCAATCTTTCTCTAATGCCGCAACCCACTGTCTGGCACTGTTTACAATAACCAGAAACTGTACTTACTACACAACTTTCAAATCACATCTATCTTTAAACAGAACTATTCTGGCTAGCAGATTATCAACGTTTATCGCTTGTATACAATTGTGTGATTTCTGTGAAGCGCCTTAGAGCATGCCAAATGGATTAAGTGTGCTATACAAATGACTTATTATTATTATTATCATTATTATTATTGTTATTGATTTAACCTTACACAGAGCTCTGTTATAATTCCACAGTGATGATCTGAGAGAACATTTGAAGACATTTGCCAAGCAGATGTTGCAGAAGAAACAGGAAGAGGACGCCAAAGCAATGCAGGAAGCCCAGAAGGCCATTGCAAGCAGTGGCGACTCGGACACCTCTTCCTCTGGTGAGACAACTCCTCCATTTCTATCCTCTTTTTCGTACTTTGTTCTTTAGTGAGATGGTGTGTTGACTCTAATTGGATTCCTCGCTTGATTTTGATGGAATTTCACGTTACACGAGTTGTATTTTTTAAATTATTCAAATGTTAATTTATTCACGTTCATCTTCAACAGGTTTTTTTGTGTGTTTTTTTGTTGTTGTTGTTGTTTAAATGTTAATTCATTGACCTTCATGTTTGTCAATAGAGTTGGGTTGGGTTTTTATTGTTTTTTTGTTGTTTAAATGTTAATTCATTGACCTTCATGTTTGTCAATAGAGTTGGGTTGAGTTTTCATTGTTGTTGTTTAAATGTTAATTCATTGACCTTCATGTTTGTCAATAGCGTTGGGTGGGGTTATTGTTGTTGTTTTTATTGTTAATTCATTCGCGTTTTTTTGTCTGCTTTGTTTGTTTTTCCAGGAGGGGAGTTTCATTACTATTTTTTCATTTCAGTTGTAAAGCTAAGGTGTTGAGAAATTCTGTATTTGTTTCACTATGAATGCTATCTTTTCAATAAGGAGATGACAACGGTCCCAGAACAAAGTGCTAGACTTCTTTCCCCCTTGCTTCCTAATTCCATCACATCCTTCTTGCCGGTAAATCTATTCACTTTGAACAGTTCACTCTTTACACATAAACGGTTGAGTTTTGTCTTAGAAGCAACTGTGATACTACCGTTGGCACTTGAAGCATTTGAAATTGAAATGTTCTTTCGCCCCGCATATTTATCTGAGCTCATTGTCGTTTCAGATTCTGAAAGCTCCTCTGAATCTGAATCTGAATCGGAGAAATCACCGCCCGAGAGGAGGAAGCGGAAGAAGAGGGCAGCCTCCAAGAAGTCGTCGAAATCGTCTGAGAAAAGCAAAGGCAAGAAGAGAGAGGATGATGACAGTAGGAAGGCTAAAAAGAGTAAAAGAGACGGCGCTAAGAAGCAAGAAGGTGGCGCACCGGGCGGGTAAAACCATCGCAGATCGGCTGTTGGACATGGCTCAGTATGGGAATGTCAGAAATGGACGCCACAAAGAGACAGGGTCCCTAAGGACAGGCGGAGTGACGGGGAGTCTAGTGAGAGAAAGGGATCGTCTCAAAAGTACGGCCGACAGGAAGACGGGGAGAGAGGAAGGTGTGAAGACAGAGGAAGGCTTGACAGCGATGAGCACGGAGGCAGGAGAAATGACAGAGGGGCAACGGTGGAAGAGGGGAACAGAGGCAAGACAGACGCACGAGTGAGAGATAGCAAAAGAGAGGATAAGCGAAGGAAAGAGAGGATAAGCGGTAGCAAGGAAAGAAATCCGTGCTAGTGACAGCGGTAGCAGAGAGAGAGAGGCAGAAAAGCAGAAATCCGTGCTAGTGACAGCGGTAGCAGAGAGAGGAGAGGCAGAAAAGCAGAAATCCGTGCTAGTGACAGCGGTAGCAGAGAGAGGAGAGGCAGAAAGCAGAAATCCGTGCTAGTGACAGCGGTAGCAGAGAGAGGAGAGGCAGAAAAGCAGAAATCCGTGCTAGGGACAACGTAGCAGAGAGAGGAGAGGCAGAAAAGCAGAAATCCGTGCTAGTGACAGCGGCAGCATAGAGAGGAGAGGCAGAAAAGCAGAAACCCGCGCTAGGGACAGCAGCAGCAGAGAAAGGAGGGGCAGGAAAGACGAAATTCATACTAGTGACAGTGACAGCAGAGAGAGGGTGGGCAGAAAAGGAGAATTCCGTGCTGCTGACAGTGG
Organism: Doris montereyensis; assembly: GCA_037039925.1. NCBI lineage: Eukaryota > Metazoa > Mollusca > Gastropoda > Nudibranchia > Dorididae > Doris > Doris montereyensis. The sequence continues at coordinate 244,894 of JAXRKP010000470.1, forward strand.
TAGCAGAGAAAGGATGGGCAAACGAGGAGAAAAGCCAAAAGAACGGCGTGCTCGTGAAAGTGAGAGCAGAGAAAGATCGGGTCGAGGGATCAGCGTCGAGAAATGCCGGCCAATGATAGTGAGAGCAGGGAGAGGATAGGTGGGCGAGGGAACAGCGACAAGAATGGCGTAACAGTGAGAACGAGAGCAGAGGCGGCAGAAAGTTCAACAACGAGGGGCGGGAATCGTGGCCTGAGAGAGATAGGGGCAACAGGAACAGGAACGACCAAGGGAGGATGCCAAGAGGGCGAAACGACTGGGAGGAAAGGGGAACCAGGAACGAGGAAGGGCGGAGAGGGATGGTCAGGGACGCAAGGCGGCAGGAGGATGCCGGACAGAGAAATAGACAGGCGGGTCGGGGAGGGGAGAACAGAGATGGGTGGAGGGAAGAAGAAAGTGTTGAAAGATCAAAGGGATCGAGAGCGGGGAGAGAAGAAAGTCGCAGGTCCAAGCCAAACGAAGAGAGAAACGCCTTGGGAAAGGGAGGGAGATTCAGAGGGGAACGAAAGGGGACGTAAGCGGGGAAGGAGTGAAGAGCATGATAGTGACGGTAACAAGGGGCGAGTGAAGAGAGGGCGAAACAGTTTTGAGAATGGACGGGAACGGAACATGAGGGACGGCAATGACAGGAACAAGCCTGCATCCAACCGAGACTCCAGCGATGCAGAGAGTGACGACGGTCATCCCCAGACAAAGAAAAGACTTCGACGGGCGAAAGACGTGCACAAGAAGGCACCAAAGAGGCGTAAGACGTCTGTCTCTTCTAGCCACTCGTCTTCAAGTCCATCTGCATCTTCATCAGCTTCCTCGTCACCATCATCATCTTCTTCTTCATCATCGGCGTCATCATCATCATCATCTGAAGAGGAGGTGCCCAGGGAGCAAAGAATAATCAAACGAAAAGCGAGCAGCAACAGAAGTCGGCAGCCGTCACCCGGTGACGCCAAACGTGGTCGGGATCGTAGCGACAGAAAGGAAAGAGAGGAAGAGAGAGTAAGAAATCCACGTAGAAAGTGAACTGCGACTCCCGTTGGATAAACTTGTTTAGAAAGTCAACCCTTGCTTGCTTGCTTTGTGTGTATGAGTAACTGAGTGCTAAGAGGGATATAAAGACTTCTGCTTACATTTGTGTAAGGAGATAAAGAAGACTAGTTTGCATCGTGTGGAAGGAGACAAAGACGACTTGTTTGCATCATGTAAAAGGAGGTAAAGAAAACTGCTTTGCAATATAGAAAGGAGATAAAGAAGGGAAAGGAGATAAAGAAAACTGCTTTGCATCATGTGAAAGGAGATAAAGAAGACTAGTTGCATCATGTGAAAGGAGATAAAGAAGACTAGTTGCATCATGTGAAAGGAGATAAAGAAGACTAGTTGCATCATGTGAAAGGAGATAAAGAAGACTAGTTGCATCATGTGAAAGGAGATAAAGAAGACTAGTTGCATCATGTGAAAGGGAGATAAAGAAGACTAGTTGCATCATGTGAAAGGAGATAAAGAAGACTAGTTGCATCATGTGAAAGGAGATAAAGAAACTACTTTGCATCATGTGAAAGGAGATAAAGAAGACTTGTTTGCATCATGATAGGAGACAAAGAAGGAGACAATGTGAAAAGAAAGAAGTTTGCATCATGTGAAAGGAGATAAAGAAGACTAGTTTGCATCGTTTAGAAAGGAGAAAGAAGACTGTTTGCATCATGTTTAGACAGAGAAAGAAGACTTGTTTGCATCATGTCTAGAAAGAGAAAGAAGACTTGTTTGCATCATGTCTAGAAAGAGAAAGAAGACTTGTTTGCATCATGTCTAGAAAGACTTGTTTGCATCATGTCTAGAAAGAAGATTTGTTTGCATCATGTCTAGAAAGAGAAAGAAGATTTGTTTGCATCATCATTTGTTTAGAAAGAGAAAGAAGATTTGTTTGCATCATGTCTAGAAAGAGAGAAAAATCTTTTGTTTATTTTGCCTTCCTCGTGGCTAAAATTACGTAGAGAGAGAAGACTTTTGTTTGCATTGTGTGTAACATTTGTGAAGAAAAAGAAATTTGCTTACATTTGAAACAAAGTGTTTGCTTTGTTTGTGGAGAAGACGTTTACTCATACAACTCATCACTGTAGTATTAAGCCAGAAAGGTAACTTGCTTACTTTTAAAAAATGTAAATAGAAATATAATGACGAGAGAAAATTTGTGTTTGGATTTTTTATGTAGAAGAAACATGTGCTTGTTGTTTATTTACATACAGAAGAGTTCTGATGAAGCCGTAATTCACAGCTTGCACTTGCAGCCCAAGCTATTGAATTTCATGATAAATAAAATGTTTCAAAAACTCAATTTAATTTGTAATATTTTATTTCTTCATTAATTCATCCTGTGCTTTGGCCTCATTTTTTGTTTTGTTTGTTATTGTCGGCCCTGTCCAATGTCCGGCAAACTGTTTGTTGATTAAGCGTATGTGCGGTTGGAGGGTTTTGCTGGTATTTCCTCTATTTTTTTTTTCCTTTCATTCTTTCACCTTTCTTTCAATTTTATCTTGCAATTTCCTCTTCTTATAAGTTGATTCATCTTGAGATCACCGCATATGCTGGATGGAGTAAATTTCAAGGAAACAAGAGCCTAACTTGACAGTAACAAATTGTAAGCTCAGTGCTATTGCTATCTTTTTCCACCTCCAGTTCTACCCTTTTTTGGTCGTTGATAGTAATAGCACTAATAGTAATAGTACACTAGTAATAGTACTAATAGTAATAGCACCAATGGTAATAGTACTAATAGTAATAGTACTAATAGTAATAGCACTAATGGTAATAGTAATACTAATAGTAATAGCACTAATAGTAGTAGTACTGATAGTAATAGTACTAATGGTAATAGCACTAATAGTAATAGTACTAATAGTAATAGCACTAATAGTACTAATACTAATAGTGCTAATAGTAATAGCACTAATAGTAATAGTACTAATAGTAATAGCACTAATACTAATAGTAATAAGCGCTAATAGTAATTGTAATAGCACTAATAGTAATAGCACTAACAGTAATAGTACTAATAATAATTTGAAATAATAGTAATAGTACTAATAGTAATAGTAATAGCACTAATAGTAATAGTACTTATAGTAATAGCACTAATGGTAATAGCAATAATAGTAATAGTAATAGCACTAATAGTAATAGTATTAATAGTAATAGTATTAATAGTAATAGTACTAATAGTAATAGCACTAATAGTAATAGTATTGCTAATAGTGTGTTATCTAGTGTAGGAAGGGTTGTAAATCTCTAGATTCTATTTCATTGACATTTTTAATATCCTAGTAGTGGGCAATACTGGTAGGGCCTATTTCTTGCCTTCTTTGACTTATCTTTCATCTTGCTATTTACGCTTAATCTTAATTCACCCTGAGATCACCACAATGGTGGATAGGTAAATTTCAATGAACTAATTGACATCTTAATTAGTTTGCAGTTTAGGAAATGCCTTTTTTATGAAAACGAAAACCTTTGGAAGCCCATTTCTCAAAACTGAACTAATGATACATATGTACATAATGTATTAATATTATTTGAACTAAACGGCGACTTGACAAGATTATTACACTGACACTAGTGACACTTAACATTGACAGAGCTCTTGTCCTTTAGCAAGACATGTCTGTCATCTTGTTATTTATTTACTCTTGTTCTTAATTCACCCTGAGATCACTGACTGTATGTTGTGAATGGGGTAGATTCCAATGGCACAAACAAGTAATAAACAAGATATTTGTTATTAATTTACACTTACTACTGACATTGAAAGATGTTTGTTATTAATTTACACTTACTACTTACATTGAAAGATGTTTGTTATTAATTTACACTTACTACTAACATTGAAAGATGTTTGTTATTAATTTACACTTACTACTGACATTGAAAGATGTTTGTTATTAATTTACACTTACTACTGACATTGAAAGATGTTTGTTATTAATTTACACTTACTACTGACATTGAAAGATGTTTGTTATTAATTTACACTTTACTACTTACATTGAAAGAAAAAATTTTGCTGCATAAAGTGGATGAGTTAATTTCCAATGAAGCAATCAAAACCAAAGATATGATTGATAAAATAATTTATATTACGAAATGTATTTAATTAAGTAAGAGAATTGACAACAAAATCCTCAAACACCAACAGTAAATTTACTCTCAAGAGGGAGCTAAGTGAGCTTCAACAATGAAAGGGTGGCCCCCCCTTCTTTTTTTGCCCAATGTAATTCATGGGATTCACCCCGATTGCCGGAGAAATTAGCCACAGTATCCACAACTGACCCCGAAGCCAACTGATGGTGTAAGGGACTTTGTTGCTGTTACAAACAGGGGCTCTCTCGGAGCTCAAACGACCCATATCCCATTATAAAAAAGAAAAGCAACGGCTGTTAAACTTGACCTTGTCAACCAGCAACAGGGATAGTACTAGTAGTAGGATGTAAAGTAGCCTCAATGAAAGTACGAGGAAAAAGCAAAGTTCACTCAAGGCCATTATGGCCCATAGAGCCAGAGCTTATCCCGGTTTCTATAGCTTGAAATGGAAAAAGTGATTATAATCATCTTCTGGACAGAACGCTAGTCTGACGTAGGTTTTTACTCCTAAGCCAGTGTTTGTACTTGTACCCATTTGCACCTGGGTCGAGTGGGGAAAATGCATGTAAAGCATCTTTCCAAGGAACTAACTTTGCTACGACTCGAACTCGGGACCTCATGATCCCCAGTCCGGCAGACTAACCCCTCGGCCATCGATACCACTTCTCATCGAAAGTAAATGTAATTAATGTACATGTAGCTACATTACATGAGAGATTGACAACCCTCTGTCCTGTATGTGTACGATTTTGTCTTTGTCCTTATGCAACTCCAACTCTGACACGTATAGTATAACAATATCAAATCTCTGCAAATATCTGCAACCATACAATTATATCCAACACAGATGTTTTTCTTGAGAAAACTTAGAAGCTTTAACATAGATAACACCATAATGAATATGTTTTACCCATCATGAATTCAAAGCACATTTACTTTTTGTATTACGGGTGGGGTTGAAACATCAGGAAACAAGACATGGCATTGATAGATAAAATAATAAAAAGGCCATCAAAAATCAGTTACAATAATCAACCATATCTGGAAGAATTATATAAGTCATTCATTGTACAAAGAAAAATTGCATCCTTAAATTCAACCCATCCATTAAAATGACAAATAAAATTGTCACATCACTCCAGAAGATCCATTCACTTGCTATGCCGAAGAGAGAGATAAAAGAAATCTTTTCTCTCCTTCGCAACAAATAATATATCATCACCAACACCACAAATACCACTGCACTCTAGTTGTGAGACTCTCTTTTAAACATTCATATAATTACTGTACTATATTGATTTTTGTTTTTTTAATCTTGAATCGTAATATATTATACCATGCTTTATTACTCTTGTCTAACATAATGTGTATTTTGTTCTGCTGTGAAACCTATTGTACCACCAAGTAAATGTGCCTGTATTTTGGGACAATATAGATATATCTTATCTTATCTTATCTTATCTTATCTATGAACATGTGTGCACATATTATAATATCATGACTATATTTTGTATAAATACAAACAAACCAAAGATCTTTTCATTCTCTGCTTAAGTTTTGGGGCAAATGACGTTCACAAATGTGAAATGTTATGTAAAAAATGGAGATATCCCAATATGATGAGAAAGGGATTTGATTTTATTTGATTTTTTTACCCACCTCCACAATTAAGGTGATCTCAGAGTTTTTGGTGAAATTGTTTTTTCCCAGACTGCCCTGTTAACAGCCAAGGGATCTTTAACATGCACAGAGCGTTGTGATCTGCACACAAGATTTCTTTTTTTATCGTCCATTTCCGACCAGGGGGTAGATTTTACTTGGAAAAACTCGAGAACATTTGTTCAACCACAAGCAGGGCTTGAACCTATGATCTTTGGGTTAAGAGGCCCTTCTTCTGGACTACCAAGTCCCCCCCTCCCCCCATACATCCCCATTTTAGTAACATTGTTGGAGTATAATAATTCATTTCTACCCCAAGGACAAGAAAAACCGTTTAAGGGGACTCCACTCATGACTTACTTTGTTAAGAACTAAAAATATTCAGTTACTGCCCTTACATTATATTATAAGCTACATACATTTTACTTCTTCTATAAATCCTCATCAGTTGTATAATGAGAGGAGTTCATTGGGATTTGGCAGCCTTTCTTTCTTAAATCAATTTGTTATTACATGTACTATTCAACCTTACTGGATGCTCTTTATTTATCTACGTAATCAATTATATTTTATCTATTTATATACATAATCAATTATATCTTACCTATTTATTTATCTATCGTAATCAATTATATCTTATCTATTTATCTACATAATCAATTATATCTTATCTGCTTATCTACATAATCAATTATATCTTATCAATTATCTACGTAATCAATTATATCTTACCTATTTATCAACGTAATCAATTTTATCTTACCTATTGATCTACGTAATCAATTATATCTTACCTTTTTATCTACATAATCAATTATATCTTACCTATTTATCTACGTAATCAATTATATCTTACCTATTTATCTACATAATCAATTATATCTTATCTATTTATCTACATCATCAATTATATCTTACCTATTTATCTACGTAATCAATTATATCTTATCTGCTTAACTACATAATTAATTATATCTTATCTACTTATTTACGTAATCAATTATAACTTACCTATTTATCTACGTCATCAATTATATCTTACCTATTGATCTACGTAATCAATTATATCTTACCTATTTATTTACGTAATCAATTATATCTTACCTATTTATCTACGTAATCAATTATATCTTATCTATTTATCTACATAATCAATCATATCTTATCTATTTATCTACGTAATCAATCATATCTTATCTACTTATCTGCGTAATCAATTATATCTTACCTATTTATCTACGTAATCATTCATATCTTATCTACTTATCTACATAATCAATTATATCTTATATATTTATCTACGTAATCAATCATATCTTATCTACTTATCTACGTAATCAATTATATCTTACCTATTTATCTATCATCATTCTCTTTCTTAACTAGTTATCATCAAAATTTTACTTCTGTCAAATGCGAGATTACTGAGAAGTGTGATGTTTGTGACCGAGTGGTTATGCTGCCAGACTTGATATCACAGGGTTTTGGGTTCGAATCCCTGGCAAAGCTAGGTACGACTTTGTGTTCCTTGGAGAGACACTAAACACGCTGTTTTGAAAATATCATTGAAGACACCAGTGGTTAGAGATTTATTCATTATACCTGTTTTGAATGGCGCTGTTTCATCAATGACTTGTTTTAGCTCTAGTGTTGGTATGACATCAAGCTCACAGCTTTTGTTTGGAGAGGACAAAATCAACTGTTTTATTTCATCTGGAGTTGCTTCTTTTTAAAGCAAGAAAAAGTTTTGCCCCTTTGAAATTTATTTGCTTTGTTTGTTCAGCGTTTTGATCGAACAATTCACAAAAATTTTGGTTATCTTGTCAATGAAAAAAGAGGAAAATTGTTCTGCAAGTTGGTCTGGATTGGTTCGAACGATGGTAGTTCCAGAGAACGATGGTAAGAAGCGATTTTAATTCCAGAGAACGATGGTAGTTCCAGAGAACGATGGTAATTCCAGAGAACGATGGTAGTTCCGATGGTAGTTCCAGAACGATGGTAGTTCCAGAGAACGATGGTAGCGAGAACGATGTAGTTCCAGAGAACGATGGTAGTTCCAGAGAACGATGGTAGTTCCAGAGAACGATGGTAGTTCCAGAGAACGATGGTAGTTCCAGAGCGATGGTAGTTCAGAGAACGATGGTAGTTTGGTAGTTCCAGAGAACGATGGTAGTTCCAGAGAATGATGGTAGTTCCAGAGAACGATGGTAGTTCCAGAGAACAATGGTAGTTCCAGAGAATGATGGTAGTTCCAAAGAGAGGTCCTTTCCAAGTAGAGAATTAGTCAGCCGAAAAAATTGTTTTGAGTCTTTGATTTCATACACTTTTGTTTTTAAATAGTTTTGTTTGGCCCTCCGTATGACACTTCTATAATAGTTTTTTATAAGAGATGTATAGTTAGTTCCTTATGAATAGGTAATTGAGTTTTTTATAAGAGATGTATAGTTAGTTCCTTATGAATATTTTTAATAAGAGATGTTTTTTATAAAGATGTATAGCTAGTTCCTTATGAATTGGTAATTGAGATTTTTTATAAGAGATGTATAGCTAGTTCCTTATGAATAGGTAATTGAGTTTTTTTATAAGAGATGTATAGCTAGTTCCTTATGAATAGGTAATTGAGATTTTTTTACAAGAGATGTATAGCTAGTTCCTTATGAATAGGTAATTGATTTTTTTATAAGAGATGTATAGTTAGTTCCTTATGAATAGGTAAGTGAGTTTTTTATATAAGAGATGTATAGTTAGTTCCTTATGAATAGGTAATCAAGTTTTTTTATAAGAGATGTATAGTTAGTTCCTTATGAATAGGTAATCAAGATTTTTTATAAGAGATGTATAGTTAGTTCTTATGAATTATGAATAGGTAATCGAATTTTTTTTTATAAGAGATGTATAGTTAGTTCCTTATGAATAGGTAATCGAGTTTTTCCCCTTTCCTTTCAGCTCTTGTTCTTTTTCGTTGTTTTGCTATTTTGACATCAAGCGTGAACCACGGTGATGGTTTTCTTTCCTTTACTCTTCTTTCTGTTAGAGGGGCATGGCGGTCCAAGAGATTCCGATTGGCACCAATGAATTACCTAGCATCTACGTCATATTCACTTTTTGATAATTCATAAGTAACATCCTGCCCAAACTTTGGTAGAATTATTTGTTTGATGTTCATTGACAACTCATTGAGTTTTGCTTTTGGCTGCTTTGGTAGAATTATTTGTCTGATGTTCATAGACAACTCATTGAGTTTTGTCTTTGGCTGTTTTGGTAGACCGATGGCGATGTTGAAATGGAAGAATTAGTGGCTGGAAATGCATTTATCTATGTATGGTGATAACTGGTGAACATTGCACGCTTTCACTCGATACGATCCAGTCTAGAGTGTGACCATGTATGCTTGTCTGAATGTGTTGGCTCAGATGATGTTCTTCTACAAACTCTTTTAATCTTTTTGTTTCGGATGATGTTCGATTGCATGCCATAGGTAGTAGTAGTAATCATTTCGTTTAGTTCATGTTTAAAGTCGATGGCATTTGATCCATTTTTATAAAGCTTGATGGTGGTCTGCATAAGGTGTTTATCCTGGTAGATTCTCTCCAATGCTCCTTAAAGACTTCCACTGACTGGAAAGCCTTACATTACAAACAGGAGAAGTTCGACGGCATTTGCATCGATACTGCTAAATCTTTCTTGTGAACTATTGCAAGACAACATCCTCTTTGTTCTCTGCGAGTGGGAACGAGTGGGTGTTGTTGCCTGGTGGAGTCAGGTCCCCGACAATCGACTCATCACCTTGTTCATGTAACCATACAAAAACACAACACTCTGTGCACGTCAAAGTTAAAGATCCATTGCCTATTTACAGGGCAGTCCAGGCAAAGAGACAAATCTTATCGAAAGCCTGTCGATCTGCCTATTTGCAGGGCCTCCAGGCAAAGTGGCAAATCTTATGAAAGCCTGTCGATCTGCCTATTTACAGGCAGTCCAGGCAAGTGGCAAATCTTATCGAAAGCCTGTCGATCTGCCTATTTACAGGGCAGGCAAAGTGACAAATTTTATCAAAGTGACAAATCTCCAGTGCAAAGTGACAAATCTATGTATCGAAAGCCTGTCGATCTGTCTATTTACAGGGCAGTCAGATGATGTCAGGTGACAAATCTTATTGAGCCTGTCGATCTGCCTAAAGTCAAAGTGACAAATCTTATCGAAAGCCTGTCGATCTGCCTATTTTAGGCAAGGTGACAAATAGTCCGGCCTATTTCAAAGTGACAAATCTTATCGAAAGCCTGTCGATCTGCCTATTTACAGGGAAGTCCAGGTCAAAGTGACAAATCTTATCGAAAGCCTGTCGATCTGCCTATTTACAGGGCAGTCCAGGTCAAAGTGACAAATCTTATCGAAAGCCCGTCGATCTGCCTATTTACAGGGCAGTCCAGGCAAAGTGACAAATCTTATCGAAAGCCTGTCGATCTGCCTATTTACAGGGCAGTCCAGGCAAAGTGACAAATCTTATCCATCGATCTGCCTATTAACAGGGCAGTCCAGACAAAGTGACAAATCTTATCGAAAGCCTGTCGATCTGCCTATTTACAGGGCAGTCCAGGCAAAGTGACAAATCTTATCGAAAGAAAGCCCCGTCGATCTGCCCTATTTACAGGGCAGTCCAGGCAAAGTGACAAATCAAATGCCTATTTATCAGTCAAAGTGAAGCCGTCGATCTGCCTATTTACAGGGCAGTCCAGGCAAAGTGACAAATCTTATCGAAAGCCTGTCGATCTGCTTATTTACAGGGCCTCATTAAAGCCTGTCGATCTGCCTATTTACAGGGCAGTCCAGGCAAAGTGACAAATCTTATCGAAAGCCTGTCGATCTGCCTATTTCTGACAAATCTTATTTACAGGGCAGTCCAGACAAAGTGACAAATCTTATCGAAAGCCTGTCGATCTGCCTATTTACAGGGCAGTCCAGACAAAGTGACAAATCTTATCGAAAGCCTGTCGATCTGCCTATTTACAGGGCAGTCCAGACAAAGTGACAAATCTTATCGAAAGCCTGTCGATCTGCCTATTTACAGGGCAGTCCAGACAAAGTGACAAATCTTATCGAAAGCCTGTCGATCTGCCTATTTACAGGGCAGTCCAGACAAAGTGACAAATCTTATCGAAAGCCTGTCGATCTGCCTATTTACAGGGCAGTCCAGACAAAGTGACAAATCTTATCAAAGCCCGTCGATCTGCCTTACAGGGCAGTCCAGACAAAGTCGAAAGCCTGTCGATCTGCCTATTTACAGGGCAGTCCAGACAAAGTGACAAATCTTATCGAAAGCCTGTCGATCTACTATTTACAGGGCAGTCCAGACAAAGTGACAAATCTTATCGAAAGCCTGTCGATCTGCCTATTTACAGGGCAGTCCAGTCAAAGTGACAAATCTTATCGAAAGCCTGTCGATCACCTTAGTTGAGGTGGATACAAACAAATCAAGTAAACAACGAACGGTGTGTGTGTGTGTGTGTGTGTGTGTGTGTGTATGTGTGCGTGTATGTGTGCGTGTGTGTGTGTATGTGTGCGTGTGTGTGACCGTGTGTGTGTAAGTGTGTGCGTGTGTGTGCACGTGTGTGTGTTGTTTTTCTTACTCACTTTTTTTCTTTCCTTCAATGTTTGCTGTCATATCGAATTTTTCAAATCTCTTTTACCTCTTGATGATATGTCCCATCCAAGAACCTCATCTCCTTTTGTTATACTGAGTGTTATCCCCCCCCCAAAAAAAAAAAAAAAAAAAACCCAACTTATTCGGACTGCAAGCGGCAACACTTTGTTTTTCTGGTTTGTTTCCTTTGCTTTCCCAGATATCCTCAGTATAATTCTCCTTGAAACAACGACAACATCCATCTATATAATGTGTAACGGTGATTTTTGTCTAATTTTGAACGCTATAAACTCAGGAACCACTGCACCTAAGACCACCATAGTTCGCATGTACGTTTCGTATAGACTGCTTTAGGTTCTTAGCGAATGAACGTATAGGATTAGATCAGTATTTTAAGTGATTGGGAAAATACGTTTGCCTGCTATGAGGACGCTTTTAGTGTTACTAAAAATACTTCTCGATTTCCGGTCATTACAATAAAAAGCCCCCGTAACCTCAGTATCAAGTACTGATTTGATCTATTAATCGTACTTGATATCATCCGCGCCCGATACAGTGGTTTCTGAGTCAACCGCAGTCAAAGTTGGAGAGACCCAGCTTTATAATAAAGAGAAATCTGAACCTGCGATTATCCCCGGGTATGCTTGCTAATAAAGGAACAAGTCGACAACACCACACTCACTAGTCACAGACGACACAAGGTACAACTTGTCATAGAAAGTTGACAACACCACACTAGTCACAGATAACGCAAGGTACAACTTGTCATAGAAAGTTGACAACACCACACTACTCACTAGTCACAGACAACACAAGGTACAACTTGTCATAGAAAGTTGACAAACACACTCACTAGTCACAGACAACACAAGGTACAACTTGTCATAGAAAGTTGACAACACACACTAGTCACAGACAACACAAGGTACAACTTGTCATAGAAAGTTGACAACACCACACTAGTCACAGACAACAAGGTACAACTTGTCATAGAAAGTTGACAACACCACACTCACTAGTCACAGACGACACAAGGTACAACTTGTCATAGAAAGTTGACAACACCACACTACTCACTAGTCACAGACAACACAAGGTACAACTTGTCATAGAAAGTTGACAACACCACACTCACTAGTCACAGACAACACAAGGTACAACTTGTCATAGAAAGTTGACAACACCACACTCACTAGTCACAGACAACACAAGGTACAACTTGTCATAGAAAGTTGACAACACCACACTCACTAGTCACTAGACAACACAAGGTACAACTTGTCATAGAAAGTTGACAACACCACACTCACTAGTCACAGATGATGCAAGGTACAACTTGTCATAGAAAGTTGACAACACCACACTCACACTAGTCACAGACGACACAAGGTACAACTTGTCATAGAAAGTTGACAACACCACAACTAGTCACTAGTCACAGACGACACAAGGTACAACTTGTCATAGAAAGTTGACAACACCACACTACTCACTAGTCACAGACGACACAAGGTACAACTTGTCATAGAAAGTTGACAACACCACACTCACTCACTAGTCACAGACAATGCAAGGTACAACTTGTCATAGAAAGTTGACAACACCACACTCACTAGTCACTAGTCACAGACAGATGCACAAGGTACAACTTGTCATAGAAAGTTGACAACACCCACACTCACTAGTCACTAGTCACAGACGATGCAAGGTACAACTTGTCATAGAAAGTTGACAACACCACACTCACTAGTCACTAGTCACAGACGATGCAAGGTACAACTTGTCATAGAAAGTTGACAACACCACTCACTCACTAGTCACAGATGATGCAAGGTACAACTTGTCATAGAAAGTTGACAACACCACACTCACTAGTCACAGACGATGCAAGGTACAACTTGTCATAGAAAGTTGACAACACCACACTCACTAGTCACTAGTCACAGACGACACAAGGTACAACTTGTCATAGAAAGTTGACAACACCACACTCACTAGTCACAGACAACACAAGGTACAACTTGTCATAGAAAGTTGACAACACCACACTCACTAGTCACAGACAACACAAGGTACAACTTGTCATAGAAAGTTAACAACACCACACTCACTAGTCACAGACAACACAAGGTACAACTTGTCATAGAAAGTTGACAACACCACACTCACTAGTCACAGACAACACAAGGTACAACTTGTCATAGAAAGTTGACAACACCACACTAGTCACAGACAACACAAGGTACAACTTGTCATAGAAAGTTGACAACACCACACTACTCACTAGTCACAGACAACACAAGGTACAACTTGTCATAGAAAGTTGACAATACCACACTCACTAGTCACAGACAACACAAGGTACAACTTGTCATAGAAAGTTGACAACACCACACTCACTAGTCACAGACAACACAAGGTACAACTTGTCATAGAAAGTTGACAACACCACAACTAGTCACAGACAACACAAGGTACAACTAGTCATGTTGAGCTGAACACATTGTGTGAATGTGAGCTGGTTATCACGACAACAACTGGTCAAGTTCAAGTTGACAACACCACAGGTGAGTTAGTCACAGACAACACTGTCAGAGAAAGTTATACCACACTCACTAGTCACAGACAACACAAGGTAGAGTTATTTCTTTAGTCATAGAGTAGCTGAACGTTGTGTGAATGTGAGCTGGTTAGAGACAAAATATTTCTTCAAGTCTCACACAGCTGACTCAGGTGTAAATGAGTATCCAACTACACGTTGTAGAGAAAAATATTTTCTCTACTTTCCACACTTGACCAGGTGTAAATGAGTATCCAACTATAGGTAGAGACTCCACACTTGACTCAGGTATAAATGAGTATCCAACTATAGGTAGAGAAAAATATTTCACTCTACTTTCCACACTTGACTCAGGTGTAAATGAGTATCCAACTATAGGTAGAGAAAAATATTGTCAGTAATGCCAGAGTGTTAGAATGGCAAACAGGATTGTGTACTTTTTTATTTTTATTCCAAGTACTTGAGAAGGATTTTGTATGAAGAAATGGCCTGCTGTGGACTAATAAATGATGTAAAGTATGTGAGCCTGCATTTGAGCGGGGACACAGATTGTAAATCCAACGTATCTTTATCTTTTAATAATAAATAGCCACACAAAAGAAACTGAAAACTAAAACATTCACTTTTCGCAGACAACGCAACTTACAACAAAATTATTCATCGAATAGACAGAGAATCAAGTCTGTTATGTAATCTTTGCTCAACTGTTTATTTCTCACAAAAAGACTTCTGACACGGACAAAGGAAGTTGTAATTGTAAGCGGAGGTGGGCCAATGAAACGAAACAAACGGCAATACATACATTTTATACAAGTCATGAATAAGCATAGTATATATGAAATAAATATTGAAATCCCCTAGGAAGACGAGAAAAATTTGAAGGAATAGACTTTTAAAATTTGATTTGATTTACCCACATCCACAGCTAAAGTGATTTTGGAGTTGATTTGGTAGGATTTTTAATTTTGCCCGGACTGCCTGGTAAACAGGCAAGGGATCTTTAACATGCTGTGATCTGCACACAGGACCTCCTTTTTATTGTCCGTCTCTGATCAGACTAGGTGTCAATCCAGGTATATTCGACACCGTCGGCAGGGCCGATAGCTTGCCTCAGGACTACCAAGTCCCCAAAGGTTGATACCTGGCCTCAGGACTACCAAGTCCCCCAAAGGCCGATTACTTGGCCTCAGGACTACCAAGTCCCCCAAAGGCCGATTACCTGGCCTCAGGACTACCAAGTCCCCCAAAGGAATAGAAGACAGAAAATTTGTTTGTATTAGAGCAGCGTTTTAGTAAGCACAGATGGAAGAGTGCTCTCTTTTCATGCCGAGGCAATGGGTCACGGAGGCAATGGGTCACGGTGTCTACCCGGAGGTCATGGGTTGAATTATGTAATGGCGGGTGCCCAAAAAATTGCTCCCATCTATTCCTTCGTATTTTTCGCGTCTTTTGATCCTACAGGGCTTCAATTTATATTGTATCTATTTCATGTCCTTAAAATCACCCCTTCTGATAATTATGCCCTCTTGCCTCACTTTTTGTCTTTATATATACACACAGTACAGTCATACTACAATAGTAGTACACATGACGTAGTTGTAGTTGTACTTTGAAAGTAAAGTTAAACCAATTCATGGTCATCAGCAATTATAACCAAGACAGTAGACAGGAGGCAATGCAAGGTCAGGCAATACATCAAGTTTGACCTTCTAGTGGCTTGGTTGGTGTTGCCTTGAGAAACACTTTGGGTGTTGGAAATACAATACAATAATACATTCACATCATCATTATCATCATCATCATAATAATAATAATAACAATAATAATGCAGTCTCTGGCAAGACTGCATTACCACAGGCTGATAAATTTCATTTTCTTACTTCTACTACAAGTCAATAGGTTGACGCGAAAGATTTAAATCTTAAATTTATATTTTTTTTAAAGGATGAGTTTATTTGCGTCGCTATGTGTTTCAACATAAGGATGTGTTACATTTGAAATCAATAAGAAGAATCTTTTAAAATCTATTATAATTGTATGTAATGCTACCTTTCTTTAGAACGAACTAAGCCAAGATGAAGAAATATTCCCTTTGTTTACTTTAATGATTACAAGAAATCAAAATGGAAGTTAATAATTAAAAAAAAAGATGCATGTATTGGAAAGCCAAAAACTAAACCATAATATTTTTGTTCCCATACACGTGTACTAGATGTATAGATAAGCTCACTTCTAAATAATGACTGCAATAATATGTAACGTGATTTATTATTTAAGTAAAGGCTATGGCTTTCTCTGCCTGACAACAAAAAATAAATTGGTTAACAGGTGAGAAAACAGTCATATCACGTAAGAAAACAATTAAATCAAACAAAAATGATTTCTTTTCTATAATACTTGTAGCCCTTACATATTATTTTTGTATTATGAACTAAAACTTCAATCAAAGGTAATGAAAAATAATAACATAAAAATCCATTGCAACGTTAAATGAAGATTTCCAAATAATCACACGAATGTGTAACAGACAAAAACTAATTCATTACAAGTCTTTTTTTCCATAGTGTCAAGTGAGATGACAGTCTCACAAGTTACTGAGACCACTGAGACAGGAATGATGCAAACAAAAAGTAAAATAATAATTATCAAGAACACAATGCAATCGCAATGCAAAGACTCGCAAATATTAGATTAACCCAAATTGGTGGTGGTGGTGGTGGGGGGGGAGTTAAAATTAAAACAGGATAAACAAAATCTGTCCTTTATCGTTTGTTGTATCCATGCTCCAAGTTAAAAATAAGAGGAGAAAAGACCAGAAGCCAGCAAATCAAAGAACCCGGGGACCACCTTCTGTAGGTATGTGGTGTATGTATCGTCATCGTGTGTAAATCATGGAAAATCAAAGTGGCTAGAGTTAATCAAAAAGCCAAGCCAATGAACAAGACAGGATGCTTTCAACAACAAGAAAAATAACACACACACAGTTTTACAACGCACATCAGCAATGCTAAAGTAAAAGCAATCGAAAAAGGATTCTTTTTTCTTATAGATTTGTTTCGGTTTCTTTTAAATTTTTTACGAAGAAGACAAAATACGCTTTGATTGTTTTCATTGAAATTTACCCCATCTACCATTGCGGTGATCTCAGGATGAATTTAAATTAAAAGAGGAAACAGCAAAATGAAAGGTAAGTGAAAGAATTAGGACCTACCAGCAGCACCCCATAGACCATCCACCACCCCAACACAGATACAATATGACCAAAAAACAAACAAACCGAAAAAACCAAACTATGGAAACAATAAAAAATAATACGCCATGTAAACAGTAAAATGCGTCGTGTTGTTTTCTGGGCTACGAATAACATGTGTCGCTGAATTGTTTTACTCGTTATACACACAGAGTCACAGCATGTCAATGATTCATATCTATCGTACCATCATGTGAGAGCGTATTATGGCGACCGTGTCGATCAAATTTGAAAAAGAGCGGGGAGGGAAATTTTCAGAACAGGAGAACAGAAAGGGCTTGACAGTTCATGATATTAATAGCGGTCAAGGACATAACCAGCCTATAGATAGTCCAAATTGTGAGGCAACTTGTTTCCCCATTATAACTAGGGGGATCTTTTGAACAAAATCAAAAGGAAAATAAAATATAAAAATATGATACATCACTTGTCACATAAGAATATGGAAATTATGATTGAATGAACAGTTTAGTTTTTTTATAGAGAAAAATATGAACTCTTACATATCATCGACCAGTGAAATTTCAAATACAACACACACACACACACACATATAAACACTGTAAACTCATGACTCACTCTCTCTAAACACTGTAAATACATGATTCACTCTCTCTAAACACTGTAAACTCATGATTCACTCTCTCTAAACACTGTAAACTCATGATTCACTCTCTAAACACTGTAAACTCATGATTCACTCTCTCTAAACACTGTAAACTCATGATTCACTCTCTCTAAACACTGTAAACTCATGATTCACTCTCTCTAAACACTGTAAACTCATGATTCACTCTCTCTAAACACTGTAAACTCATGATTCACTCTCTCTAAACACTGTAAACTCATGATTCACTCTCTCTAAACACTCCTGAGATCACCATATATGTGGTGTACCGAGTACATTTCAATCAAACTCTAAACACTGACAGTCTCACTCATATCATGCACACATACATATACACAAATAAACTTAATTCAAACTCTAAACACTGACAGTGTCACTCATATGTACACATACATACACACAAATAAACATAATTCAAAATTTAAACACTGACAGCTTCACTCATATGTACACATACATACACACAAATAAACTTATCTCCAAAGGAAAAAAGAAAAAAAGACAAAAAAAGATCATACTGTAAACTAAGTTGCTCATGGACCACCATTAGAGACAAATTATTTACACAAACTCCCTCTAGATATAATTAATATTTATATCTATTTTTTTGTGTGTGTGCTCTTTTGGGCATATCAGTAAAATTAATAATTATAAATATAATTAAAGACAAACAACAACGCCCACAGTGTTTCAGAAAAAAAAATCAGTTTGAAGATTGGCCTGTACAGACTCTGACCATGAGACAAATCGAGAGGAGAAAGCAAACACAGCACTTTTGGCACAGAGCACTGTGACTGTGTGTGGGAGATATTTTGTAGTAGTAGCAATATAACTATCCCTTATGTACAATGAACTTATAATAATAACAATCAAAATAATAATAAAAATCTTACGACACAAAAATATGACAAAAGTGCAAAGCTAATTTTTCATCATATATATGTACAATAATACAGTTATAATAATATAACATAATACATACACATATATATGTATTATAATATAAATTGCCTCTTAATAATACAGTGGAAAGATGCCCACTCCTGTGTAGTTTTGAGTTTTTAGTAGTTGGTGGCATATCTTCAAAGACGTGTTCATGTAAGAACAAATGATATACATACATACGTATATTATATATATAATATATAATGTAGTTATCATTGGAATCCATTCCATCAAATCATGACGACGCTTTAATTGATTGAAATGAAAACAAATATCAATTCAAAGGCAGCCTGCAAGCAATCAAAATGTTTTGTAAGCAAACTTTCCATCATCGTCCGAACAAGCATCATCATCATCATTACAATCTGTTGTCGTCCACACCGTGTAACATAATTAATAACAGCTACCCAGTGTTGAGGGTAGAAGAATGCACTTGCCATGAAAATCAAATTAAATCAGTCATCATATATACCCGTAACTTTTCTTTTAATAACTGTTACAATATAATGTTTCATACTTCAAGTAAGCATAATTACCTCTAGCCATTGTATCTCTATTTTCCCGTTAACAAATTTCTTTCCGTAGCATGTATGAATAAATTAACGTGCAGGTTTGGTTGTTTGTTGCTTTTTTTTTCTTTACTCAAAACGGTTGAATTGTTCCCTACTGTGTTTCCCATTCAAAACTGAGAAGTTGTGTACGACAGTAGTTTTTTTCCTCCTTCACCAGCTAATGTCAAACTCCCGCAAACAAACTATGCACTACTTTTTTCAACATCCAGCATCACTTCAATGAAAATGAAAACCAAACGGGCTTGTTTCATGTGCTTATGCTGAAAACCAATCTACTCAACTTTGAGACCCGTGAAAGCATTGATTATGAACAAATAGTTCATGTTTACTAAATACAATATGTATTCTTTCTTTCACTTTACTTATTAAAGGACTGTCTCTGAGTCAGTCTTTTAAGAAGGAAGGGGTGGGGTGGGTATGTGTGTGTGTGTGTGTGTCCTGAGAAGGCAGTTTTATCACAAATGGGACAAAACTCTTTTTATTGCACCACTGGATAGAACAGTTCATTCCCTTGACATTCATACCATAACAAAGGCTCAGTATCGATTCTTTCATTTTATACGATATTTTTAGAAATGATACCAGCCTAACCTTCAACACATCGGCTGTACCATACAAGCCGGAAGTTTTGTCTGAAGTATAATAAGTTAGTACTCATTTTAATAACCACAGAGTATTCTATCCGAAATAGCTACTTTTGGTGAATTTTATTTAAGACCCGCCAAATATTACGGGAAACATTCCGTGCACCTGTTATAAGAAAAATGCCATCCCGACATGAGTATAAAGGATCTGAAGCATTTGAAATAGGGTCGACATGAAGTTTTTGATAGCCTCTCACGATTGTATGATGTTCAAAGTATTATATTATTCCTTTATATGTGAAAAAACATTAAAATAATGGAAAAAAAACTGCTGAAAATGCGATTTTCTCAGAATGTTACTTTTTGACAGTGATATGCGATCTACTTTTTATTTATTGTCGGATTGCCCACAAATTTAACATCTATTTATCCAGTAACTTTCTCCGATATCTCTTCAAATTTTTGCAAAACGAATGAATTTACCCTGTCCACCATATGCAGTGATTTCTAAGTGAATTAAAAATGAAAGACAGATGGAAATGAGTAAATTGGAGGAGGTAGGACTGACTGCAAACCACCCCTAAACAATTACAGTAAATCTCAAACAAGAATTAATCTTCTCATTCATCTACATTGAGTTCATTGCACTAGCGGGGAAGGAGGGGAAGGGGAGTTGGCGGATGGGGTGGGGTGGGGGGTGTGTGGAGGGGGGAGGGGGAGGGGGAGGGGGGGGGGGAGGGGGAGAGAAGAAAACAAAAATCCTCAATAAACATAAGGGTACAATGTAAAAAGCATTTTACTACCACTACCACACCAATGTTGCTGAGAGAAGCGAATAATTTGGGTCTTACAGTAACATGTAATGCGATAACCGTTATAATTTTCAACAGAGATTTGAAAGAAGACATTGATGAGTCATACTTCATTTTCTTCTTGGCAACAAAAAAAGCTCTTTTCGTTTCAAACAAAAATATTTGGATCAGCACAGACAATGTTATTATACTATATATATACATATACTTCGATAAGTTTGTGTCTTGGAAGCAACAGCTAACTTCTTGTATTAGTCACTGACCAGCAAATAACGAATACAAAACATGAAGAGTTGCAATGTTAACTTTTATACACGTATGTATGAGTGCACTACGTAAAACATACAAAGCTAAGAAACTGGGGTTACGGGTGAAGATTTCAATAAAGACAAAACACAAAAAGCTTTAAGTCTCGATTATATACTAAATAATGGAAACAAAGACACGTGCGCACACACACACACACACGCACACAAATACACAGACAAAACAGAAAATAAAAGCAAAAGAAAACACTTCTACCGTCTCTTAGACATTTTTAAGTAAATTAATTTAAATGCAACCTTCCAGTTGGTTCAATAGATGACACCAGTATCAGTAACTTCAAATCCGTCATCTCACTGTGAGACTTGGCTCTACTCCAAAACAAGAGCTGCCAACCCCATGAACAGAAAAAGTGGCAGATTGCTTGCCAAAAAGAGGAAAAAATGCTAAAAAAAAAACTTGATGTGGACATGAAAAACCAAAACATAAAAAGCTCAAAAAGCACACAATTTCGGGAAAAAAAGTGTATGTATAATACAACCTCGAAAAAACCCTTTACAGTACAAATCCACTTTCTTCGCAGTAAGTTGGCAGCACTGAAAACGCTGCACAAAAAATGGGCCGATTTCACAATTTTGGAAAAAAAGGTGTAGGTATAATACAACCTCGAAAAAACCCTTTACAGTACAAATCCACTTTCTTCGCAGTAAGTTGGCAGCACTGGAAAACGCATAAAAAATGGGCCGATTTCTGAGTAACTGAGTGTGTGTAAGTGTATAAATAAGTTGAAAAACTTTTATCTAGCTGATACTGGGAAAAGTGACGATGATGACCCCAGGGTTTAACAAAGAATTTTATGTTTAAGCTTGAAACTGATGAGACAACTAATTGTGCTGTCAAGTCAAGGATACCTAATGATCATCAAGAATGTTTTCATATTTTCATAATACAATATAAAGAAATTTGTACATTTTGACATGAAGAAACCATAGTAGTAGTAGATTATTGTATTGTATTATGAAATCACAGATCATACAAACAAGGTTGTGTAAGAAGATTATAGCTGTTAGCCCTAGTAGGCATTGTTTTATGAAGTCTACTAGTGTTTTTAAAAAGAAAAAGGATCATATATTAAAATCAATACACAACATTGATCAAGGACATGATAGATCATCATACGGCAGAGAAATAGTATGGTGGCAAAGCAGGCGTTATCAGCTTATATATATACATACATATGTATAAACGTTATAATCTATACAAATGCAAAAAGAAAGAGTTCATTTAGGTGCAAGAAACTTATAGCAATACATATAAAAATAACAAAAATAAAGACCAACAGAAAATCTAGCGGTCACCTTGGAATCAGACTATCAGCCGACATAGTTGTGAAATATGAGGCGTAAATATATATATATATATATATACGTGTTCTTAAGAGAATTCTATGATAAATCAACTGGAATCAGACAATCAGCCCATACAGTTGTGAAACAATGCCATGCGGCATATATTTATATATTTACCTGTTCGAGAATTTGATGATAAATCTATAGAAAAGCATTTCAAAAGCAAGAAAAACACAACAAAAAAATCATTCAAAGACAGCCCAGTAGTGTTCCTATCTTGTCGTCTGATTTCTATTGGCAAGGCATGTGAGTGAATATAATCAATACTTCCTTTCTACAGCAGCAACTATTTCATCATATCCACTGTCTGCAAATCTCCGCTCTGAATGAACATCCCGAAAGTACTTCTTAAAGTATGTACACATGTCTTTATACACACACCCACATCAAATTGAAAATCGCTATGGTGGCTGTACACTCTCGTCTTTTGACACACATTCGGCCATGTCCGTGGCTTGATGCCACATCTCCTTCACATAGTTCCTCCTTCATCTCTTAACTTCTTAGACGCAGCCTTTTCTTCTCCTGTCCTTTTACGCTTTTCGGAAAAAAAAAATTCTTTTCCCGATGCGTATCACAGCCTAACACTAACAGGAGGTGCAAACTTTTCGAAACCTGCGAGTTATTTTTGTTCTTGATCTCCTAAGTGTAGTAGTAAATAAGCACTGCATTCAATTACAATTTGAAAAAGCTCTTCTTCCTCAGCCACTGCACTTCCATGGACGTAATACTATAAAAAGACAATTTCATGTCAAAGTAGAGTTTACACACATACATGATGCCGCTGGCTGTGAAAATGTGACCACAGTTTTTGCTGTACAAATACACACTCGAAGTGAGAATCCAAGGAGACAACAAATTAAAATATAACTATACATAATACGAAAACAACAACTTTGGTTTGCGACTCAAATAATATTTATCTTTCATTTGTACTCTCTATATATATAATTATATATATATATATATATAAATGCCCTCTAATTCTAATGTTTCACCGACCACAACAAACAATAAAACGAGGGCAAATCACAAGGTTTGGTTAAAAAAAAAGAAATTCTAAAAAAAAAATGCTTTAAATTTTAAAACAAAAAAACCATGAAACGAAAAGAAACAAAAAAAAACAACTTTTCTATAAAAGAAAAAGGGAAAACAGTAAATTAGGGAAGAAAATGGGGGGGGGGGGGGGTGGTATCAAAAGCCAAAAATCAGACACTGGACCTTGCTGCAAAATAGAGGCCATCCGATGAAAAGGAATGCATGGTTTAAAAATCCAATCGTAGCTAACCAGGAGAGAGAAAAGGCCAGCAGATCCATTGCTCCCATACAGCAATTCTTCTTTTCTCATGTTTTTATGGCTGTGTTGGTCATTTCCAAGGTGAAAATATTTATAATTAATATTTTCCCAAACAATTTTCTTGAACATAAAGTCGAAATGAGTGCCAGGTAAAGTTGTCCTGAGTCATCACTCTGCAAGTATTATTATTCATGCCAATATCACTGTGCTCCCAGATGGAACAGTGTGAGGGATATCTGAGTCTACATGTATCATCAGCTATAAGTTGTGGTTGACCATCTCGAAATAATCTAAAAATCCTTTATAATGAAGTTGGATGTAGATGATAGCGCTAGATGGTGGGAAAACTCTTGATGCAAGCTAAGATCCCAGACATGCTACAAACTTCCTTCACAGATAGATACCAGTAGATACCTTCCTTCCACCTGTCCTTGGGTTTACACATACATAGGATGAACGCATCATCAACAAAGTAACGCTTGACACCAGAAACTGTCAGCTTACATGGTGGACGTCGTCAGGAATGACTCGGAAAAGAGACTCACAGGTTGAAGTTGATCATTTCCACTGTGCTGCAGCCAATTTTCTGTGTGAGGATGATAGGTCAAGACGATGGATGATAAGGAGTCGAAAAAATGCCTAAAAAAACAAATTAAGCATGTGATCATAAAATAGTCTCTGATTGGCCAACTATGACATCATCGAGCATGACGCCATGGCCGAACCTTCATGCGCTGGTCTCACACTGGCCTGGAGCAGGGGGAGGGACGTGAGAGGAGGCGGAGCTGAGAGCCACGGCCAAAGACGAGGTAGCACTGCCGGAACTGGCCGGCAAGTGAGCGGCAGACAGGTGAGGCATGTGAGCCGACATGCCAGACAGGTTGATGCTGCCCGCACCTGCTCCCATAGCGCTGGCGGTGCTCTGGGGCACGCCAAATGTGCCGAGACTCTGCCCGGTGAGGTTCGCCTGGGAAATGGTCTGCATGCCGGTCCCGGTGGGGTCGATGGTCATGTGACTGCTGCTGGGACTGAGGGACTCATCAGGTTCATGCCTCCCGACATCTGGCCGCTGGTGACGGTGCTGCCCACGCCTGAGTTGGTGGCTCCAACGCCGATGGTGCTGGACGGGTTGCTGCTGTTGCTGTTGCCGATACCCAGAGCCGCAGAGGTCGGGACTATCGAGGAGTGGTAGGCGTGGTGGACAAGATGGGGTCGTTGACGCTGGCCAGCAGGGATGGACAAAGAGTGGGCGTGTCCGGGGACGTGGGTGAGGGTATTATGCTTTCCAATGCCGAGGAGCTTTGGGGGTTGGTACGGTGGCGGCGGGTAGTCCTCAAAGGTGTAGGTGACGCCCCTCAGCCCCCAGCCTCCTTTGTCTGGAGGTGGGGGTGGCCCGGGTGGTGGCTGTGGCTCATGGCATGGTGGTGGACGTGGGGGTGGAGGTGGGCGTGCGGCGGACCCAACGGGTTGCCCAGAGTGCTGTGGAGAGCCCGCATCTGGCGGATGTGGGCGCCTCCATTGACCAAGCCTGCGCTGATGCTCTCGTAGCTCCGGCGCTCCGGAATGACCTCGTAGTAATTCTCCGACCCGCTCTGGCTGTACTCTGCCTGCTCTCTGTCGGAGAGAGACGGGTTGACGTAGAAGATGTCGTCCTGCGTCATGGTCGCTTGGGACGACGTCACGGAACTCCCTTTGCCTTTAGCGGCCTTCCTGAGCCCCAGGAACCACAGGGCGAAGAAGACAGCCGCAAGAATGAGGGCAATGCCAGCCAAAATCCCCAGGAGATGGAGAGATACATGTAGACTTCTTGATTAGAGGAAGATTGCTGGTCTGGGTTGAAGAGTTTCACAAAGTTGTCCCAACCAGACTGGGGAGACAGAGGATCATCCTCACACTCTCCGTAATATCCTAATAAGTGCAAGAGAGAGAAAGAGAGAGAAAGAAACATTGAGAATATCAGAGCATTAGTATTAGTATTATTAGTCTCAATAATGACAATAAAAACAATCATTTAAAGGGTACCTGCTGCCTTTCCAATGCCGAGGAGCTGGTCTTGAATGACTAAAGGCTAAGGGAGTTAACCCTGACAGAAAATAACAAGGTCTGGTAGGGTGCCTCAAGGTGGCAGCCCCACAATCTACCTAGGGTACAGTGGGCTAATCCCCTGCTTATCCAAAAACAAACAGATTCAGAGAAATAAATATAATACAACTGGCTTGATCTTTCAAAGACGAACTTGGAAATGAATATGGACTGTGATTTTTGGAACATTGAACGTTAGGGCAATAAATGGAAAAGAGTTAAAATTAGTTGAAGAAATAGAAAAATGCAAAGTAGATATTTTGGCCATTACAGAAACAAAGAAAAAAGAACACGGAATAGAAAATGTAGGACCGAATCATATTTTAATCTTCTCAGGAGTAGATGTCAAAGATAGAGCTAGAGCAGAAGTAGGCCTCCTAGTGCATGAAAGGCATGAAAAGCTACTAGAAAGTTGGAAATTTATAAGCCCATGGCTATTAGAGGTAAACATGAAACCAAAAGGACAAGAAATTAAATTATTAATAGCTTATGGACCAAACGAAGACGTAACTAAAGAAGAAAAAGATTTCTTCAAAAACAATTTACAAATAGCTGAAGAGAATCTTAAGCCCAAACACTACAGGAACTAATGCTTTCAGGAGAATTAAATGCTAGAGTAGGGAACAATGTAGAAACGTCAGGAGGAGTAATAGGTAAAGAAGGGGAGACAACAACTCTCCAAATGGAGAGAGATTAATAGATTTTTGTCTAAAGAATAACATGAAAATAGCCAACACCTTTTTTCCTCATAAAGATATCCACAAGAACACAAGAGTAAATGAAGAGAGGTGTGAAAAGCCAATGATAGATTACATAATAGTTAGCAGCTCCCTTTTTTACAGTACATTGGAGCCAAGAGTAAACAGAGGAGCAGAAATATTTAGTGATCATCAACTTAGTGATTGCCAAAATGAGATTACTGACTGAAGAAAACAAACGGAAAAAGAAAGAGAAGAAAGCTACTTAACTCAAAATAAAGGAACTCAACAAACCAGTAGTAAAACAGGTATACCAATCTAGGATAAAAATATTTATCAAGACTTCAAGAAAACTATCAAGGAAATCAAAAGCTGTTCTGAGGGGCAATGAAGAGCATGAGAAAGACCAAAGCATGCCCAATACGACAAATTAAGAATGCCAAAGGAGAAAAGAGGCATTGAAGCATAGAAATTTAAATTTTTGGAAAGAAACAGAAAATGCCAGGATAGGGCATCCTGGAGAAAGATCATCTAGGCATCTGAACCCATACACCGAAAGGTAGAATGGGAACTGATAAAGAAAGAAAGAAATTAAAGGGTAATCTTTTGACATGAGTCCGTAAGACAAGAATAAAATGTTCCCAGACAGAGCTACATGGCTTGTCAAATTTGTATCTATCTTTATTCCTCTGTGGTCATCTCTTTTCGTATTGTATTCTAATTTCTTCCTACATTTCCAGTATAAAGGAGGCAAGAGAGTAATTCAGTTTCTATATCACAAAAAGCAAAACTCTGGAGGTTCTAGCTGCAATGGGGACTTGGTAGTAAATAAACAAGGTGTCAACTTCTCAACCAAACGGTCGTGGGTTCAAATCCCGATAGGTTGAACAATTTTCCCGTTTTTTATATAGTAAAAGAACCTAGTCCCATCAGAGACGGACAAAGAAAAGGAGGTACTGTGTACAGATCAAAACACTCTGTGCACGTTAAAGTTCCATTGGCTGTTTATGCGGCAGTCGGGGTATCCATGTTATAAAGAATAAGTAAATAGGAAACAGTAGACAAAGAAAAGAAAAAAAATTCTAATTTGATATGAGAGCTAAACTAAAACAAGAGATCTCTAATTTGATATACAGGACTAGAGCTAAATTTAAGCAAGAGATCTCCAATTTGATATACAGGGCTAGAGCTAAACTAAAGCAAAAGATCTCTAATTTGATATACAGGAGGAGAGCTTAACTAAAGCAAGAGACCAACCTGTAATATTGAAAACGTAGTTGAGGTTCAGGGGCCCTGCATGGCCGCAATGACTCAGGGCGAAAAACCAAGTGCGTGGCACTGAGGACCGGAAGATTCTCTCCCCTCGGCACACGTAGAAGGGTTCCCCAGTCTCATTCCAGAATGTGCAGCCAGTAGAATCGTTATTGGCTGTCAACGGAATGATCTGAAGACAAAGACAAAAACAAAAACAAAGAAATAAGATCAGCTTATTAATACATACATATAAAAACAAGCATGATCACCCTCAGGGACAATGATACTAATTAGATGAGCATTAGACCTGAACGGTACTATTCCAACTTTTTAATTACGGAGCCTATTGAAATTGGCGTCTTAGATGAATGAAAATTCTACTCAAAGACGGGGGAAACAATGAACTTTCCCTTAAATAGAATGTCATCTCTGGTATATAAAAAAATTCCTCTCATGAAAACGATCTTGGAATAATTTAAATCCTATAAAATTGGATTAACAATGAATGGTTGAATTCAAAACCATGAGTGCGGACAGTTATTAAGAATTGAACAAATCTATTACTATGAAGCAGGAAAACATCTTCTACACGTTAGACAATGAGCACAGGTACTATTACCTCAGTCCGTAGAGCCTCTGACTACCAACCAGGAGGCCCGAGTTCGACTCTAGTCCAGGCAACCCAACAGCGAGTTAGGTCTGTTCATACTTGGTGAAAATAAAGGCAGCGTGGAAAGCAATGATGGCAAACTACTTCTTCTCCTCATGCTGTTAGAGACATCAGGCCTCTTCTCCTCATTACCCTATGCTTCTCCTCATTACCCTACGCTTCTCCTCATTACCCTACGCTTCTCCTCATTACCCTATGCTTCTCCTCATTACCCTACGCTTCTCCTCATTACCCTATGCTTCTCCCCATTACCCTATGCTTCTCCTCATTACCCTATGCTTCTCCTCATTCCCTATGCTTCTCCCTCATTACCCTATGCTTCTCCCCATTACCCTATGCTTCTCCTCATTACCCTATGCTTCTCCCCATTACCCTACGCTTCTCCTCATTACCCTACGCTTCTCCCCATTACCCTACGCTTTTCCTCATTACCCTACGCTTCTCCTCATTACCCTATGCTTCTCCTCATTACCCTATGCTTCTCCCCATTACCCTACGCTTCTCCCCATTACCCTACGCTTCTCCCCATTACCCTACTTCTCCCCATTACCCTACGCTCAACTCTACGGAACAGGACTTACTTTACTCTCTACTACTCATCAAACTTACCTGGTTGTTGTCAGGGGGAAGTACAGCTGTCCGCTCCTCACAGGTCATGGAGGGTTTGAGCTGCCTGGCCTGGTCGTCGTAGTAGATGAGAAGGTTGCTACAGCACTCTTTGACCGGGTAGGTGATCTGGTAGACAATCTTAGCATAGTTCTGGTGGAAGGCCTTGTGAACCAAGTAGCCATACCATCTGTTGTAAGATAAAGTTTGGCATTTAATATACAACTTTCAAACTTGCATTATAATAGACAACATATAGGGGAAAAGAAAGAAAGGAAAGAAGTAAAACACTAATAATAACAATAATATTAACAATAATACTACTAATACTACGACTACTACTACTACTACTAATAATAATAATAATAATAATAAACATTTATAAAAGCACCTCTCTATTCCTGTTTAAAACCAACAAGCACTGGGTTTTTATTTAGTAGGACGTATCAGAAGTGCCGATACGCCATTCGTGAACCTCTCAACCCTAAGGTCGTGGGCACAAAGCCCTTGAAACATTTCCTCGATTTTTTTTTCCTAGAATAAAATCATAAATATTAAATTATATGTATTAACTATTCGTGAACCAAGTACAAAGTAGAAAGAAAGAAAAGAAAAAAACGAAAGGAAAAAGGAAAAAAAAGAAAGAATTTTTTGTTGTTGTCTACTTACTGCCTCCTTGTGTAAACACGTCCCTTGACGGTGCAGACTGCCTGTGATGAGGACTCTGAGGTGGTGACGGAGGACGCTCCTCCTCCTCCAATAATCATCATGAGGAACAGTAGCAACAACTGCAGCAGCAACATGTTGAGCCTCTTCATTTGTATTATATTATATATTATTATTCTTATTATTAAATCACGTGATTTTACCCAACAAGCAAGACACTGGGGGTTGATTTTTAAGGCTTTCTGTTACAATGTGTATCCTAGCTAAACACTTCCAAATGATGAGAGAGAAAATGTCTGCTGTGTATGTAGAATATACTTGTAATTGATCTCGGCTTCGGCTTCAACGCAACAGGCTTGACAATATATGATATATGAATAATTCTTGGCTTTGATAAAATAAAAATGCTTGCTTCACTGTTCAACCAACTGATACAAAGTTTCAATGAATACCATTCTCCTTAGAGAGCACACACATACATTTATATAAATGTATACAAAAATGGTCACACTGGGTCAGCCAAGCAACATTTTGACCACCGAGTTTGAGAAATCAAATAAATGAGTCTTGTTGTACTCCTGGTAATGGCTTGCTTCATTTAATCTGAAAACAAACAAAAGGAGAAATAATTACAACCATAATTTAATTGAAAAGCCAGAAGAAGAATGAAAAGCAACTAATAATTTAACAAGCGTATCTTCAAAGCATGAATATTCTGATTGTAAAATAAGCAGTTTATCGAATATTAAAACATCAACTCCGGTTTAAAAACAAAATACAAGATGACACCATTTGATCGGAGTTTATTACATCCACAATAATAATATAAGATGACATCAAGCTGCAAGTGGCGACAGTGGCCGAGTGGTTGGGCTGTAGGGACTTGGGATCATGAGGTCCTAGGTTCGAATCTTAGCAAAGCTAAGTCCGACGCTGTGCTCATTGGGAAAGACACTTAACACCCCCTAACTAGACCCAGGTGCAAAATGGGTATCGCACAAGCACTAGCTTGGGAGTAAAATCCTGCGCCAGACTAGCGTCGTCGTCCGTTCCAGGAGGTGATCTTTCTAATCACGTGCATCACCTGTTCCACTTGACGCTATAATCAAAACCACGATGTAAACTCGGGCTGTGTGGACCGTAACGGCCTGGAAGAAACGTTACTTGCTTGCTTACATCGAGAGAAATCAATCAACGAGGAGAGGAATCAATCAATGAGGACAGTAATCAATCAACAAGGAGAGAAATCAATCAACAAGGAGAGATATCAATCAACAAGGAGAGAAATCAATCAACAAGGAGAGGAATCAATCAAGGAGAGAAATCGATCAACAAGGAGAGAAATCAATCAACAAGGAGAGAAATCAATCAACAAGGAGAGGAATCAATCAAAAAGGAGAAAAATCAATCAACAAGGAGAGGAATCAATCAACAAGGAGAGAAATCAATCAACAAGATAGACACTATCACACTTCACAGAATGGAATGGAAGAAGGAAAAGCTGGAAGACAATCAACCACTTGCCCAACCAATCAAGAACCAATCATCCAACCAACCAATCAACCACTTGCCCAACCAATCAATGAACCAATCATCCAACCAATCATCAACCAATCCAACCAATTAACCAACCAATCAATGAACCAATCATCCAACCAACCACTTAATCAACCAATCATCCAACCAACCAATCAACCACTTAACCAACCAATCATCCAACAAACCAATCAATACCAACCAGCTCGCCAACCAACCAACCAATCAACCAGCCTTAACCAACCAATCATCCAACTAACCAAACAACCACTTAACCAACCAATTAATGAACCAATCAACCAACCAATCATCCAAACAACCAATCAATGAACTAATCAATCAACCAATCAGTGAACTAGTCAATCAACCAATCAGTGAACTAGTCAATCAACCAATCAGTGAACTAGTCAATCAACCAATCAATGAATTAGTCAATCAACAAATCAATGAACAAGTCATTCAACCAGTCAATGAACTAGTCAATCAACCAATCAATGAACAAGTCAATCAACCAATCAATGAACTAGTCAATCAACCAATCAATGAACAAGTCAATCAACCAATCAATGAACCAATCAACCAAACAATGAACAAGTCAATCAACCAATCAATGAACTAGTCAATCAACCAATCAATGAACTAGTCAATCAACCAATCAATGAACAAGTCAATCAACCAATCAATGAACAAGTCAATCAACCAATCAATGAACTAATCAATCAATCAATCAATGAACTAGTCAATCAACCAATCAATGAACTAGTCAATCAACCAATCAATGAACTAGTCAATCAACCAATCAATGAACCAAAAATCCAACCAGCCCGCCAACCAACCAACCCACCAACCATGAAAAGGGTGGAGTGGCCCGATTTGACACTTGAAATGCCCCGTTCTGCTGGTGTATGGTATTGGCATGGCATGGCATGGTATGGTATGGTATGGTATTGGCATGGCATGGCATGGTATGGTATGGTATTGGCATGGTGTGGTATGGTATTGGGTTGGGGGCTAAAGCTAAAAGCTTGTTGTTCCATACGTAGCCATGGATTAGAGAGTCCGTCCATTTCAACGTTGCCAGAGAGGGCGTCTTGCCTCTTGTCACCCCCTAGTTGTTGATCCCCTACAATCCTTTCTTCTCATCTCACCGACCGCGTCGTTCTATTCAACTTTCAAGTACATGTATCACAGATAAGGCAGACAGACAGACAGACAGACAGACAGACACTCTAGAGACGCATTGGTCACCACACTGCACTGCCAGTGCCACCGACGTCTGAGGCAAACGACAGCAACTCGTCGGGTATAAA
>JAXRKP010000470.1:285000-287500 GCA_037039925.1 Doris montereyensis
AAGAAGAAGAAGAAGAAGAAGAAGAAGAAGAAGAAGAAGAAGGCAAAGAAGAAGAAGAACCCAGAGAGAGAGAAGAAGAAGAAGATCTGAGAAGAAGAAGAGAAATTGATCCATCAGAAGAAGAAGAATCTGAAGAATCTGACCAATCTGACAGAAGAAGAAGAAACACCATAGTGACACAAAATATTCATCCAAAAGAAGAACCACCATCTGAAGCAAAAAGAAGAAGATCTGAAAATCAATGACAACAATCTGACACACCATTGAGATTCACCATCTTGGCCAGTGAAGCTGTTCTGAAGAAGAAGATCTGAGAAAAAGAAGAAGAAGAAAAACCAGAAGAAGACCAAGAAGAAGAAGAAGAAGAATGATAATAATGACACCATCTGAAACATCATAATGACAAAAATAATGATAATAATAATGATAATAGATAATAAGACATACCATAATAATAATAACAATAATGATCTGATAATAATTAATAATACATAGACACCATCGACCGAATAATAATAAATAGTTTGGCACCATAATAATAAATTGTTAACCATAATATCACCAAAATACACCATTTAGTTGAATCATAATGACGACAGGATCTGAGAATAAAACAACAGAAGACAACCATAATAATAACAAGAGATAGAATAATGAGACACCATGTGAGGACCGGGATAATATGTCAGCACTTGTGGATGGCCTATGCTCCAGATCTGGGGCAGCTGACCACAATTCATCACCATAGAGAAGCACTCACCAAATACAGAAAACCCAGTAAGTAGAATAATTAAATAGATAAAAGAGAGAAGTAAGTAGAGAGAAAGAGAGAGAGAGAGATCTTAAACAGATAATATTCTTAGAAGTGAGAATTTAAGTTGATTACATTTCTAAGGGTGAGAAACAGACAGATTTTACAGTCAAACAAAG
This sequence comes from Doris montereyensis, assembly GCA_037039925.1. Classification (NCBI taxonomy): domain Eukaryota; kingdom Metazoa; phylum Mollusca; class Gastropoda; order Nudibranchia; family Dorididae; genus Doris; species Doris montereyensis. Next base: position 285,931 of record JAXRKP010000470.1, read on the forward strand.
ACAGAGACAGAAAAACACAAAGAGATGTTATCAGGACAGACTGGAGACAGATGATGTTGGTCGCTGTTAATGCAGCAGTCTTTTTCAACAGAAACTATGAAGAAAACTTGTTTCCAGGATAGCAGCCCTTATATTATTCTACACTGTCTTGGATGGTCTTACCCGTGACAGTTGCAGCTGAAGGAGAAATCAAAAGATTAGGACGTTATCCATTCTGACTTGACAAAATTCTCTCTTATTCTTATTATGCATTCTTATTCTTTTCTTATTCTTATTCTTATTGTTTTGTAATTCTCAGATGCTCTCAATCTTATTCTTGTTTGTTTCTGATTCTTATTCACATTCCTTCTTAATCTTGTTTTTATTCTTATTCTAGTTCAATATATCTATTCCTCCTCTTCATCGCGTGCTAATAATAAAGATTGAACAATTATTATTTTCATATTGCCTATTTTTATCCTCCCCCTTCCATCCCTTCTAATTCTCCCTCCTCTCTCTGTGAAGAAAAAAGTTCTCTTTTTCTCTATTCTCTCTCTCTAAATTCTTATTCTTATTCTTATTCTTATTCTTATTCTTAATCTTAATTCTCTTTTTGATCTTATTCTTATTCGATTCTTATTGAAAGACATCTCTCTCTCTCTCTTTATTCTCTCTCTCTCTTATTCTCTCTCTCAAATTATTCTTTCTCTGTCTCTGTCTCTGTCTCTCTCTCTCTCTCTCTCAAGGAAATCGAGGGGACTCTTTGGGAGTTTCTCTCTCTCTCTCTCTCTCTCTCTCTGTTCTCTCTCTCTCTCTCTAGGGTTAAATGCTTCAAGCTAGGTCTATTTCAGTCATTTTCGGTTCTTTGAGCAGTATATCAACGCTACTATTTTACTACTGCAGCTACTCTCAATACTACTACCTAGTCCATCTTTGCATCTTTATGTGACAAATCTATACATTTAACGATTAACTTAAGTTAAATTTACTTTTAGACGTTATCATTGACTGTGATTTTTTTAATTTTTCAAATGAAACATGCTATAATTTTTAAAGGATCAATAAAGATAATTGAATTGAATTGAATTATAACCCAGATACTCATCAATTTGTCGATTTATTTTGTTAGTTATTGAATTTTCCTATATGGATATTTGCATAAATGAATTAATCAGATATTTTGTTTTTACATTCAAACCCACAATTATCAACTTCCTCAATGTATAAGAAAAGTTGATATACATTTAGCGTGATGCATTAATAAAGATTGAACAGATAACTTATTATTTTACATCATATTATTCAAATTTGTGCACTATAAAAGCTTTTTATGTTGCAATATGCATATTTATTTTCCAAAGCCTGAAAAAAAAAAAAAGAAAAGGAAGAAAAATTTGCAAAGAAAAAACGAGTGGTCGTAACGCCTCTAATTTAAATGGTTTACAGCCTTTTCAAATTCGGCAATTTACTGTATACCCTTTTGAATGTTATAAACATTGCAGCAAATGTATAGTTAAATCTCAAAAGATGAAGCAGCAGCAGCAGACATTTTTAAGCAAGTGTGTAACATTTGAACAAGAAACGATGCAGC
>JAXRKP010000470.1:292500-297515 GCA_037039925.1 Doris montereyensis
TCTTGTTTGTCTGATCCCTCTGTGCCTCAGTGCTAAGCTCTCTCAGTCTCAAGTCTCCGGGCGCTAGCGTGTGGTTGTCTCCCTGTAAGTGTAAGTTTTCCCCCGCACTGTTTGCCCGGCTTTCCAATGCGTTTGGAGCTCATTTTGTACCAAATTTTAATTTGACGTTGTCGTCACAATGATATTGTACACGTATTAGATCTATTATTATTATTATTATTATTAATAATATCATTATTATTATTATTATGATAATGTTGTACTTGTACTTGTCCTCCTTTCTTCTTCCTCCTTGCTGCTGTCTGAAACTGCTGGTAGGTCCTATTTCTTTCCTGTCACTCTTTCACGTCTCTTTCATTGTTTCATCTTGCAGTTCCTGTTTCATCTTGCAGTTCCCTTTTTCATATTGCAGTTCACTGTCATATTGCAGTTCCGTTTCATATTGCAGTTCCTGTCTCATATTGCAATTCCCTGTCATATTGCAGTTCCGTTTCATATTGCAGTTCCCTGTTTCATATTGCAATTCCTGTCATATTGCAGCTCCGTTTCATGTGCAGTTCGTTCCTGTTAATAAGTGTTCACTCTAGATCATCGCATGCTATGTATAACTTTAATGCGGGCGAGATGAATTACAATGGCGCGTTATCTCCCTTGGATTGTTGAACGTTTAGTCGGGGTTTTCCACGTGATTCAGTTAACAGAAGCTACTCATCGGTGTGTGGTTTGGTGGGCGCTACTGGCTTTGGTTCTATTTTTCCCTTTCACTACAATTGTTTCACAGGGCTGATTTCATATTTCTTTCCTCTGAATCCCGTTCTATGTCGTCGCATAATATGATGGACGAGGTAAGTTCCAGTGGCACGTTTTCCCTTTGGATTGTAGAACGTTTACAGTCTTTTTCGCTTCATTCAGTTGGGAGGAGAGGGGGGAAGACTCGGTAGTCCAGAGGCGGTGTCAACCTCTCAACCAAAAGGTAGCGGGTTAGAATCCCGTCGACGGTTAAAACGATTTTCGAGCAAAATCTACCCCCCTAGTCCATCGGAGACGGGTGATAAAAGGAAGCGTGTGTGCAGATCACAACTCTATGTGAACGTTAAGAATCCCTAGGCTGTTCACAGGGCAGTTCCAACAAATTTTCAAAATCCAACCTGAAACCCTGAGATCACCTTAGTAATTGTAGATTTTGTAAATCAAATCAAATTTTTAAAAACTTGATTCAGTTGACGGTTAACAGCTATTCATCGTTGAGTGATTTGGTGGGCGCTACTGGCTGGTTCCACTTCTTCCCTTTCACTTTTAACTGTTTCACAGAGCGTACGTAGTATTTTCATTTGACTCATTCCTTTTAATTCACCCTGGGATCATCGCATATCCGTGCGAACAAGGTAATTTCCCATTCCAGTGACACGTTTTCTCCCTTGAATTGTTGAATGTTTACAGTCTTTTCCATTTGTTTTAGTTGACAGTAGCACGACTCATCAGCCCCCACCCCCCACCACCATCGCGCCCAACTATCATACTCTGCTCCTATTCTACCTAATGTGCCTATCTAAAGACCGAAGGCTAGCCAACCTTGCACTCAAGCATTTGCACTACTTCCTTTGTCCATCTAGTTTTTGTTTTTCCTCTTCCCTGGCAAAGTGAAGGCAGTGTCTTCCCTCTCTGTGTTCAAGGACATCTTTGTCTAGGCCGGTGTCGCCCCTTCCTTCCGTTTGTCACATTTGTCTCATGTTATGGCGTAGTATGTTTGTTTTGCTTCTCACACTTGACAGATAAGTAGGACAATGATCACATGGCAATTTGGAGGCAGTGTATATTTCACAAGTCACAAAATATAATGGTGAGGTAGGAAGAGTGGTCTGTTGTTTGAAGCTGAAAGCGTTCAAAGAAGCCTATGGAGGTGAAATGTTTTCTATGTCATACCGGACACCTCAGTACCTCTTTTCTTCTTGTTCTTAGATTTGATTTGATTTTCCAAACATCTACAACTGTGGTGATCTCAGGTTTTTTTGGTTGTTGTTGTTGTTGTTGGTAGGATTATTTATTTTGCCCGCTTACTACCCTGTAAACAGCCAAGGGATCGTTAATGGGCACAAAGTGGTGTGAGCTGCACACGGGACCTCCTTTTTATCGTCCGTCTCCAATGGGACTAGATGTCGATCCACCTACCTGGCCCAGGAGGGGGCTAGTATTTACTCGAAAACAGATCAAACAAATATTTGAACCGTTGACGGGGCTCGAACCCACTACCTTTGGTTGAGATGCCGACACGTCCTTGCCTCTATTACTGCCAGTCCCCCCCCCGGCCTGACGGAGATTCTAACCCTGTCACAGATGCAGAAGAAGATAATGCTAACAATGTTTGAATAAGATAATCGGCTATAAGACACCAACGCGGACTAAAACCCAAGCGTAAGCCTAGCCCATACCACCTTGAGCGGATCAGACCTTTCTGCAGCAGTCCCTTATCCCTCCTGTCCTTTGTCGCTATGACTGGTAGTAATAATTTGTATGGCAGTCCTGCTCTTCCTATGTGACTGTAGTAATGATTTGTATGGCGATCCTGCTCTTCCTATGTGACTGTAGTAATGATTTGTGCTGGCAGTACCGCTCTTCCTATATGACTGTAGTAATGATTTGTATGGCAGTCCTGCTCTTCCTATATGACTAGTAATGATTTGTATAACTGATCTTGCTCTTCCTATATTCGTAATGATTTGTATGAGTCTTGCTCTTCCTATATGACCATGTGTGGTTGTATGGCAGTCTTGCTCTTCCTATGTGACCCATAATGGCGTTTGTACTTCTTTGATCTTGCTCTTCCTATATGACTGTAGTAATGATTTGTATGGCAGTCCTGCTCTTCCTATATGACTGTAGTAATGATTTGTATGGCAGTCCTGCTCTTCCTATATGACTGTAGTAATAATTTGTATGGCAGTCCTGCTCTTCCTATATGACTGTAGTAATGATTTGTATGGCAGTCTTACTCTTCCTATATGACTGATAGTAATGATTTGTATGGCAGTCCTGCTCTTCCCATATGACTGTAATGATTTGTATGGCAGTCCTGCTCTTCCTATATGACTGTGGTATTGATTTGTATGGCAGTCTTGCTCTTCCTATATGACTGTAGTAATGATTTATGGCAGTCTTGCTCTTCCTATATGACTGTAGTAATGATTTGTATGGCAGTCCTGCTCTTATGACTGTATGACTAGTATTGTTTTGTATGGCAGTCCTGCTCTTCCCTTGACTGTAGTAATGATTTGTATGGCAGTCCTGCTCTTCCTATATGACTGTGTATTGATTTGTATGGTGTCTTGCTCTTCCTATATGACTGTAGTAATGATTTAGGCGGCAGTCCTGCTCTTCCTATATGACTGATAATAATTATTTGTATGGCAGTCCTTTTCTTCCTATATGACTGATAGTAATGATTTGTATGGCAGTCCTGCTCTTCCTCTTCCTCCTCTGACTCGATCTAGTCAGTGTGACTAACGACTTGCTTTCTTCATGCCGCGCAATCCTCTTATTATGTCGTTTGAACGAGTGCTTTAATCAATGTTTGCTTCACGCACGTTAGATTCGCATTCTTTTGTTAACTTTCATTCTCCTCCTCTCACTATGTAATGGGTGGGGATCGGGTCGTGTTGAGTCGAGTAGAGTTGAGCTCCTGAAAATACTTTGAAACGACGAACGTCATGCTCGCTCAGCTTCCCGCCCTCCCCTCCTCACACACACACACACACACACACACCTACACACACACCTACACACACACACCTACACACTCACATCCGACTCTTTGTATTCATTACTTCAGTGTTCTTGGTATAAGGGGATTTAAACCAAAGATGAATGGATTATCCTGATTTTAGAGTAAAGAGCTTATAAAGGGCTTGTCGTAAGCGATTCAACAATGACCTCGGCGTGATGTTTCCTTTTATTTCTTGGTTTTTGTTCCTTCCTTTCGAGAAACTGTGATTAGTGTGATGTTGCGTATAATAGCACATATTATTACCGTAGGACATGTCACTAGTTTTTCTGTTTGGCTATAATGAGATCCCCAAACACATATACGCACACATATACATACACACACATATACATACACATATGCACAAACATACACACACACACACACATACATATATACATACATAGATGCACATACATACATACACATATGCACAAACACATACACAATACGTAAACACACACACACACACATACGTATATACATACACACATGCACATACATACATACACATATGCACAAACACATACACAATATGTAAACACACACACATACATATATGCATACACACATGCACATACATACATACACATATGCACAAACATATACACAATACGTAAACACACACACACAGACACACACACACACACACGTATATACAAAGTGTCGTATACTGGACACCAGAAAGATACCATCATCTTGCCAACACCAGATTTGTCTAATTTGATTTTGCTCGAAAAAAACTCGAGACAGTTTTTCAACAGTTGGCGGGGCTCGAACCCACGACTTTTTGGGTTGAGAGGCCAACGCCTTTACCTCTGGACTACCGAATCCTCCGATATGTGTACAGATGCGTTGTGTAGAAGACCAATTGTACGACACTGTGCGGACCGTTACAATATTTTAGGCAGGTAGATGTATAGGGTCTGTACATTAATTAATTGAAGTCACAGGTAAGGGGATTGAAGTAATGCAGTGCTGTATTGGATCTAAGGATTGTGGTCTCGAGACTTTTTTGGTTGGAATTTTCTTTTTTAAATTGTGTCCGGACTGTCCTGTAAACAGCGAAAAGATTTTGAATGTGCACAGAATGAATGTGTTTGATCTGCACACAGGACCTCATTCTTATCGTCCGTCCTCGGTGGACCGGAAAAGGTGAGAGGCGGTGAGGTGGTGGGGGTTACCGAAAAATTCGAAACAAATATATATTCTACTTATCGGAGCGCGAACCCATTATTACATTTGGTTGAGAGGT
>JAXRKP010000471.1:0-5000 GCA_037039925.1 Doris montereyensis
AGACAGACAGACACACACGCGGGCAGAGAGAGAGAGACAGAGAGACAGAGAGAGAGAGAGAGAGAGAGAGAGAGAGAGAGAGAGAGAGAGAGAGAGAGAGAGAGAGAGAGAGAGAGAGAGAGAGAGAAAGAGAGAGAGAGAGAGAGAGAGAGAGACAGAGAGAGAGAGAGAGAGAGAGAGAGAGAGAGAGAGAGAGAGAGAGAGAGAGAGAGACAGACAAGACAAACAGACAGAGAAGAAGAAAGCGAGGGAAATACAAAGAAAGAAAGAAAGAGACAGAGACAGACAGACAGACAGAGAGACACAGAGAGAGAGAGAGAGAGAGAGAGAGAGAGAGAGAGAGAGAGAAAAAGAGAGAGAGACAGAGAGAGAGAGAGAGAGAGAGAGAGAGAGAGACAGAGAGAGAGAGAGAGAGAGAGAGAGAGAGAGAGAGAGAGAGAGAGAGAGAGAGAGAGAGAGAGAGAGAGAAAGGGAGGAGAGAAGAAGACATAAGGCAGACAGAGTCCATCCATTCATAAGATATGCATCCAACAAACCAGCCAACATCCAGTCAATTATCCATCCAGTCAATTATCCATCCAGTCAATTATCCATCCAGTCAATTATCCATCCAGTCCATTATCCATCCAGTCAATTATCCATCCAGTCAATTATCCATCCAGTCAATTATGCATCCATTCAAATTATCCATCCTGTCAATTATCCATCCAGTCAATTATCCATCCCAGTCAATTATTCATTCATTCATTCATTAACCTATCTATCCACCCATCCCTTCATTTCTCGTGCCATCCATTCATTCATCCATTCTTTCATCCATTCAGTTATCCATTCATTCAACCACACATCCACGTGTTCATTCATACATACAAACAAACATGCATCTATCCTTTTCATTCATCCTGGAGGATTTCTTCATGCTTCAAAAAGTTGTCACGAGGAAAAGGTCCAACACATAGTATATAAACAAACAAACAAACAAACAAAGACACAAACAGCAGGATTCATTCACAATGTGACCAATCGTTAAATATTTCCGCACGTTCAAATCAACATGGGAGCCGTAGAATCCCTATTACCTAACGTGCTATTTTTTTTTAATCCTTTATTATGTGAATGTTAAACCCGATGGGTTTTATGAAGTATGTGATTACAATCACATCTACGTGCCTTCTACGTCAATACGGAGTAAAGAAATAGACAGGGTTAAAAACACGAAAAGACACACCGTTGGAAAAAAACAACAACAACAAGACGTAATAGAAAACGAAAGACGTATTATTGTTTGTCCAAATGTGCGCTACTCATCTGGGGCGAGCGGTTGACGGCAAGTAGTGTTAGGTTCTACCTCTTTCTATCTCTCTTACTAAATTACCTTACATTTCTATTCATCTCTTACTACATTATCTTTCATTTGCTATTCATCTCTTACTAAATTATCTTTCATTTTGCTATTCATCTCTTACTAAATTATCTTTCATTTTGCTATTCATCTCTTACTAAATTATCTTTCATTTTTGCTATTCCTCTCTTACTAATTATCTTTCATTTTGCTACTTACTAAATTATCTGTCATTTTGCTATTCATCTCTTACTGAATTATCTTTCATTTTGCTATTCATCTCCTACTAAATTATTTTCATTTTGCTATTCATCTCTTACTACATTATCTTTCATTTTGCTATTCCTCTCTTACTACATTATCTTTCATTTTGCTATTCATCTCTTACTAAATTACCTTACATTTTGCTATTCATCTCTTACTACATTATCTTTCATTTTGCTATTCATCTCTACTAAATTATCTTTCATTTTGCTATTCATCTCTTACTAAATTATCTGTCATTTTGCTATTCATCTCTTACTAAATTATCTTTCATTTTGCTATTCATCTCTTACTAAATTATCTTTCATTTTGCTATTCATCTCTTACTAAATTATCTTTCAATTTGCTATTCATCTCTTACTACATTATCTTTCATTTTGCTATTCATGTTGCTATTCATCTCTTACTAAATTATCTTTCATTTTTGCTATTCATCTCTTACTAAATTATTCATCTCTTCATCTCTTACTACATTATCTTTCATTTTGCTATTCATCTCTTACTAAATTATCTTTCATTTTGCTATTCATCTCTTACTAAATTATCTTTCATTTTGCTATTCCTCTCTTACTAAATTATCTTTCATTTTGCTATCTCTTTACATTATCTCTTACTAAATTATCTTTCATTTTGCTCTTCATCTCTTATCTACATTATCTTTCATTTTGCTATTCATCTCTTACTAAATTATCTTTCATTTTGCTATTCATCTCTAAATTACTGTCAATTATCTTTCATTTTGCTATTCTATTCATCTCTTACTAAATTATCTTTCATTTTGCTATTCATCTCTTACTGAATTATCTTTCATTTTTGCTATTCATCTCTTACTAAATTATCTTTCATTTGCTATTCATCTCTTACTAAATTATCTTTCATTTTGCTATTCATCTCTTACTAAATTATCTTTCATTTTACTATTCATCTCTTACTAAATTATCTTTCATTTTGCTATTCATCTCTTACTAAATTATCTGTCATTTTGCTATTCATCTATTACTAAATTTTCTTTCATTTTCTATTCATCTCTTACTAAATTATCTTTCATTTTGCTATTCATCTCTTACTAAATTATCTTTCATTTTTGCTATTCATCTCTTACTAAATTAATTATCTTTCATTTTGCTATTCATCTCTTACTAAATTATCTTTCATTTTGCTATTCATCTCTTACCTCATTATCTTTCATTTTGCTATTCATCTGTTACTAAATTATCTTTCATTTTGCTATTCATCTCTTACTAAATTATCTTTCATTTTGCTATTCATCTCTTACTAAATTATCTTTCCTTTTGCTATTCATCTCTTACTAAATTATCTTTCACTATTCATCTCTTACTAAATTATCTTCATTTTTGCTATTCATCTCTTACTACATTAAATTATCTTTACTAAATTATTTTGCTATTCATCTCTTACTAAATTATCTTTCATTTTTGCTATTCATCTCTTATTTCTCCCTAATTACCGCGTATGGTGGACAGTGGCAATTCCAAAGAAACAATCAAAATCTTTTGTTCATCTTTTACTCAAAGGTACATTGATTTCTTTCAGCTATTCATCTCTTACTAAATTAAGATCAGAGGACATCTCTTACTGAGATGATTCATCTCTTACTAAATTATCTGTCATTTTGAACTCTTACTAAAAGCGATTGATTCACTTACTAAATTATCTTTCACACTAAGTAATTAGCTATGTTATTTTTGGACGAGTATCACTCAAGTTATTACCTCCATGAAATATTAATGCAAAAAATAATAGGTCAGAATATCCACACAATCGTTTACAATCTTAGTTGTTGTGGTCAGAATATCCACACAATCGTTTACAATCTTAGTTGTTGTGGTCAGAATATCCACACAATCGTTTACAATCTTAGTTGTTGTGGTTAGAATATCCACACAATCGTTTACAATCTTAGTTGTTGTGGTTAGAATATCCACACAATCGTTTACAATCTTAGTTGTTGTGGTTAGAATATCCACACAATCGTTTACAATCTTAGTTGTTGTGGTTAGAATATCCACACAATCATTTACAATCTTAGTTGTTGTTAGAATATCCACCTAATCATTACAATCTTAGTTGTTGTTAGAATATCCACACAATCGTTTACAATCTTAGTTGTTGTGGTTAGAATATCCCACAATCGTTTACAATCTTAGTCGTTGTGGTTAGAATATCCACACACTCATTTACGATCTTAGTCGTTGTGGTTAGAATATCCACACAATCATTTACGATCTTAGTTGTTGTGGTTAGAATATCCACACAATCATTTACGATCTTAGTTGTTGTGGTTAGAATATCCACACAATCATTTACGATCTTAGTTGTTGTGGTTAGAATATCACACAATCATTTACAATCTTAGTCGTTGTGGTTAGAATATCCACACAATCATTACAATCTTAGTTGTTGTGGTTAGAATATCCACACAATCATTTACAATCTTAGTTGTTGTGGTTAGAATATCCACACAATCATTTACAATCTTAGTTGTAGTTAGAATATCCACACAATCATTTACAATCTTGATCGTTGTAGTTAATATCCACACAATCATTTACAATCTTAGTTGTAGCTAGAATATCACACAATCATTTACAATCTTAGTTGTTGTGGTTAGAATATTATCCACACAATCATTTACAATCTTAGTTTTGTGGTTAGAATATCACACAATCATTTACAATCTTAGTTGTTGTGGTTAGAATATCACAATCATTTACAATCTTAGTTGTAGTTAGAATATCCACACAATCCTTTACAATCTTAGTCGTTGTGGTTAGAATACCCACACAATCATTTATAATCTTAGTCGTTGTGGTTAGAATATCCACACAATCGTTTACAATCTTAGTCGTTGTGGTTAGAATATCCACACAATCATTTACAATCTTAGATGTTGTGGTTAGAATACCCACACAATCATTTACAATCTTAGTCGTTGTGGTTAGAATATCCACACAATCATTTACAATCTTAGTAGTTGTGGTTAGAATATCAACACAATCATTTACAATCTTAGTTGTTGTTAGAATATCCACACAATCATTTACAATCTTAGTTGTTGTGGTTAGAATATCCACACAATCGTTTACAATCTTAGTCGTTGTGGTAAATATCCACACAATCATTTACAATCTTAGTTGTAGTTAGAATATCGACACAATCATTTACAATCTTAGTCGTTGTGGTTAGAATATCCACACAATCATTTACAATCTTAGTTGTTGTTAGAATATCCACACAATCATTTACAATCTTAGTAGTTGTGGTTAGAATATCCACACAATCGTTTCTAATCTTAGTTGTTGTGGTTAGAATACCCACAATAATCATTTACAATCTTAGTTGTTTGTAGAATATCACACAATCGAATCTTAGT
>JAXRKP010000471.1:17500-22500 GCA_037039925.1 Doris montereyensis
AAACTACCAAAGTATGATTGTCACTGTTCGAGTTCCGCTGTGGCAAAAACTACCAAAGTATGATTGTCACTGTCTGAGTTCCGCTATGGCAAAAAACTACCAAAGTATGATTGTCACTGTCTGAGTTCCGCTATGGCAAAAACTACCAAAGTATGATTGTCACTGTTCGAGTTCCGCTGTGGCAAAAAACTACCAAAGTACTGAGAAAAAATGGGTTTTTGTTGTTGCTTTTTTAAGTTTATACTTGCTTTTCAACAATTTTAAAACTTTAAAATTTTACATAGGCATAAACAAAAAATACAACGATAATGATAATTGGACCTATTAAAAATGACAGGAAGTAAGATTTACAAAAACAAACCAAGAAAAATATGGTTAATATAGCAAAAAAGATACCTTTCAAAAGCAAAAAAAAACAACAAAACACAAAAACAGCACAAAACAAAAAAAACAAAAAAAAGGCACAAATGTTTTCTTCCATATGGTTTGTTCTTAATTTTGGTTTCTGTTCTCGTTGTGTCTTTCCTGTTGTTTTGTCCTTGTTTGTCTACCTAATGTTGACCCTTCCATAAACGTATGAGCATGCACGTAATCTAACCCACGCCACTGTCAATGGAGACTTGGGAGTCATTACACAACACAGGTTGTGACGTAGCTATTCATCCATAGGGGGAGGGGGAGGGGGGGGCATTTCTCTGTTTACTCATTGGCACAAGACAAAGAGTGAGACGAAATATATTAAATCGAACAGGAAGTAACTAATAGGGGCGTGAAATAGATGAATAAATAAATAGATAAATAAATAAATTAAATAAATAGATAAATAAATAAATAAATAAATGATATCGATATAGTGCAAACCCCATTTTATGGGACAAAATCTAGTCACACCGGAGCGTGCTTGTAATGTTTGTATCGCGCTAACTCTTCATGGGGGCCAACGCAGAAGTCGCGGGTTCGAATCTGCCTAGTGCTTGGTGCCCAAAAGTTGTTGGCGGTTTTTTTCTTCTGGTTATTTGTTGTTGTTGTTGTCGTTTTGGAAGCAGGTGGGGTGGGTGGGGGTGGGATACCCGGTCTTTTCCTATGGTCTACGATATCAATTTCACGTCTTTAGTAGTCACTTTGGACTCAAGAGAATTATCATGTTATGGCTTTTTGTCACAAATGGCCGGGTGGAAAGGTAAAAATTATAGCACAGACACAGCTTTTCGGACCAGTTTGCTTCGGTGTGCAATTTGAGTAGGTTAAATTCCCAAGTCCACGGCAACCATTTGTGTGCAATTTGAGTAGGTTAAATTCCCAAGTCCACGGCAACCATTTGTGTGCAATTTGTGTAGGTTAAATTCCCAAGTCCACTGCAACCATTCGTGTGCAATTTGAGTAGGTTAAATTCCAAGTCCACGGCAACCATTCGTGTGCAATTTGAGTAGGTTAAATTCCCCAAGCCCACGGCAACCATTTGTGTGCAATTTGTGTAGGTTAAATTCCCAAGTCCACTTCAACCATTTGTGTGCAATTTGTGTAGGTTAAATTCTTAAGTCGGCAACCATTTGAACCAGTCTCTAGATTTTTTGGTTTTCTTGGTTTGTTGTTGTTCTGTTGTTGCTGTTGTTGTTGTTGTTGTTGTTGTTGTTGTTGCTGTTGTTGAAGGGTTTCTTTTTTTGGAGAGAGTGGTGTTTGGTTGTTGTGGGTTTTTTTGCAAACGGGGGGGGTTTTGAAACAAATTAATGTTTGTGAACAAAGTTGTTTTTTTTCCTGACGAATACATTACAATATGAAGAGAAAGTATAGGAAAGAAATCACCCTCAAATTTGATTTTGTAGTGTTATGATGATAGACGAGCTGTGTGCAAATTTTAAGCCCTTAGGCTGCCATTGACACGTAGATTTTAGTTAAGAAAGATGTTGCGTTTCGTTTCTCCATACCAAACTATAACAATCAAAATCCAATCTTGACGTTTGTACAATAACTTAATAAAAACAAAACAAAAAATTCTTGTTTCATATTTTTTGTAATGTGGTGAACTTTTCGTGTTGTTCAATCAGTAAAAAACGCCGGTTTGAATATTTCTGATTCCGGTTTTGGTTCTGGTTTAACCGAAAACCCCCTGGCCTTAGATGGGTACATATTATTATATCATGTCAACTTAGAAATGCATACAAAAACGGAGAGATCGAATTCTGAAAGCGATGCCCCTGCTTTTTACAAAGATACAATCACCCCCCCCTCCCCCCCCATCTCTCTCCCCATCTCTCTCCCTATCTCTCTCCCCATCTCTCTCCCTATCTCTTCTCCCCATCTCTCTCCCTATCTCTCTCCCCATCTCTCTCCCCATCTCTCTCCCCATCTCACTCCCTATCTCACTCCCCATCTCTCCCCATCTCTCTCCCCATCTCTCTCCCCATCTCTCCCCCATCTCTCTCCCCATCTCTTTTCCCCATCTCTTCCTCATCTCTCTCCCCCATCTCTCTCCCCCATCTCTCTCCCCATCTCTCCATCTCTCCCCATCTCTCTCCCCATCTCACTCCTCATCTCACTCCCTATCTCACTCCCCCATCTCTCCCCATCTCACTCCTCATCTCTCTCCCCTATCAGTCTCTCCCTATATCTCCATATCTTCTCCCTTCTCTCTTCCCATCTCTCTCTCCCTCTCTCTCTCTATCTCTCTCTCCCTTATCTTCTCCTCTCTCTCTCTCTCCTCTCTCTCTCTCTCTCTCTCTCTCTCTCTCTCTCTCTCTCTCTCTCTCTCTCTCTCTCTCTCTCTCTCCATCTCCATCTTTCCCCCATCTCTCCCCCATCTTTTCTGCTCATCTCTCCCTAACTCCTGTCCCATTTCACTCCCCATCTCTCTCCCCATCTTTCTGCTCATCTCTCTCCCTAACTCCCGTCCCATTTCACTCCCCCATCTCTCTCCCTATCTCACCCTCATCTCTCTCTCCCCATCTCACTCCCTATCTCACTCCTCATTTCTCTCCCCATCTCTCACCCTATATCTCCCTATCTCTCTCCCTATCTCTCTCTCCCTATCCTTCTCCCCATCCCATTCCCCATCTCTCTCCCTATTTCTCTCCCCATCTCTCTCCCCCATCTCTCTCCCCATCCCTCTCCCCATCCTTCTCCCTATATCTCTCCCTATCTCTCTATCACTCTCTCCCTATCTCTCTTCCCATCTCTCTCTCCATCTCTCTCCCCCATCTCTCTCTCCCTGATCTCTCCCCATCCATCTCTCTATATCTCTCCCTATATCTCCATATCTTTCTCCCTATCTCTCTCCCCATCTCTCTCCCCATCTCACTCCACATCTCCCCCTCTCTCTCCATCTTTTTCCCCATCTTTCTCCCCATCTTTCTGCCCATCTTCTCCTATCTCTCGCCCCATTTCACTTCCCATCTCTCTCCCATCTCACTCCCTATCTCACTCCTCATCTCTCTCCCCATCTCTCACCCTATATCTCCCTATCTCTCCCTATCTCTCTCCCCATCCTTTCTCCCATCTCATTCCCCCATCTCTCTCCCCCATTTCTCTCCCCATCTCTCCCCATCTCTTTTCCATATCTCTCCCCATTCTCCTCCCCATCTCTCTCCCTATCTCTCTATCACTCTCTCTCCCTATCTTCCCCATCTCTCTCCATCTCTCTCCCCATTCTCCCGATCTCTCCCCCATCACTCTCTATATTTCTGCCATATCTCTTCCTATATCTCTCCCTATCCCTCCCCATCTCTCCCCATCCTCTTCCCATATCTCTCTCCATATCTCTGACTATATCTGTCCCCATCTCTCTCCCCATCTCACTCTTCATCTCGCCTCATCTCTCTCCCCATCTCCCCTTCTCCCTCGTTGTCAATATTTGCTGTTCATTTTCAAATATTTCATTTGAGCTAAGTGAGTGACGTGAATGATAGAAGCATCCATTAAAATGTTTCTATAATTATATTATGAGAATTGAAAGAAGAGTGATGCACTATATATCGAGGAAGCCTGCTTGAATAGCATACCAACTGGTGATGTGGAGGACGAAGGGAAATAACTCAACGAATGTGATAGGGAAGGAATTGTGACAGCATTGCAATGTAATGATAAGGTAGATATTATATATGATGTATAAAAAATTTAAAAACAAATCAATGTATAAATCTGTCTTTTTTTAGTATTATTCAAACTCATTGTTTACACTGTTTCATTGCATAAAGGTGAACTTGATTTTTAATTTATTTTTTTGTATGTTGTATATGATTGCGTGTGTGCATTAAAAATGTGAACCTGTTAGACTGCTATGTGGACATATTATTATGTATTCGAAGGGAAGACACAACATTAAAACTTACAGTTAATGAATATGTGATATTCAGTTTTAGTAAAGCATATTTCATTCCGGTTTCATTGAAATGAATATTCATTAATCGTCAATGATGCATTTCTTGATATTCATTTCCGATTATAACCATTCTTTACTGACAAAATACAATACCTTATTTTTAATATATATATATATATATATATATATATATATATATATATATATATATATATATATATATATATATATGTGTATATATATATATATATTATATGTGTATACTGTGTGTGTATATATATAATGTATATATCATATGTGTATAATATACACACACATTATATATGATATATATACACATATATGTATATTATATATATACACATATATATACATATATATATATATATATATATATATATATATATATATATGTATATATATATATATATATATATATATATTATATATATATGTATATATATATATATATATATATATATATATATATATATATATATATATATATATATATATATATATATATATATATATATATATATATATATATATATATATACTGTCTCAGTTTGATGCATCATTATCAAGAAGCTGATGAAAAAGCTAAACCCTCCATACTTATGTTGACACAATTGAACTGTACATAAATGCAATATATTTGATTCTTTCTTACTTAACTGATGAT
>JAXRKP010000471.1:32500-42500 GCA_037039925.1 Doris montereyensis
GTCTGTTCTTTCCCCCCGAACTTTTTAATAGATTTGGGATCTTGAGAAGTCTGGAGTGAGTTCTTATTCTCCTCAGTTTTGCACCTCATTCTTTAAGATGATTTTTACACACTGCACGCAGGTGTTGGCGATTGTGTGGTAGAGATGGCATTAATTTTAAATTCTACGAAAATCTCCGAGATCACCTTAATTGTGGATGTGGTAAGTCAAGTCAATATCAAATTATACATTATACCGCAGTATAGTATGTCATGCATATAATCAAGCTGTTAGGGAATCTTTTCTGGGTGATGTGTTCACATAATTACCATTAGTTTTATAATTTAAACTACGTCAAAATTGGTTGTTCATTTCCGATTAAAAAGTCGTTGATGTAAGTATAGCATTATGCTTCTTCTAATATTAAAAGTTTGACAATGTAACATTAAACCATCACGGATTAACCATATCCAATGTCCCCGTGTCCATGAAAGAACACACTATGCTTTAGAAGAAGGCACAAACTTAATTTACAAATATAAGATTCAGCTGCGATAGAGAGATAGAGAGAGAGTGAGATACAAA
The DNA here is from genome assembly GCA_037039925.1 of Doris montereyensis. Taxonomy (NCBI): domain Eukaryota; kingdom Metazoa; phylum Mollusca; class Gastropoda; order Nudibranchia; family Dorididae; genus Doris; species Doris montereyensis. Next base: position 33,065 of record JAXRKP010000471.1, read on the forward strand.
GAGAGGGATAGGGAAAGAGAGAGAGAGAGAGAGAGAGAGAGAGAGAGAGAGAGAGAGAGAGAGAGAGAGAGAGAGAGAGAGAGAGAGAGAGAGAGAGAGAGAGAGAGAGAGAGAGAGAGAGAGAGAGAGAGAGAGAGAGAGAGAGAGAGAAAGAGAAAGAGAGAGAGAGAGAGAGAGAGAGAGAGAAGAGAGAGAGAGAGAGAGAGAGAGAGAGAGAGAGAGAGAGAGAGAGAGAAAGAGAGAGAGAGAGAGAGAGAGAGAGAGAGAGAGAGAGAGAGAGAGAGAGAGAGAGAGAGAAACAGAGACAGAGACAGAGACAGAGACAGAGACAGAGACAGAGACAGACAGACATACAGATAGACAGAGACATAGGGACAGACAGGCAGACAGACAGACAGAGGCCTGCTCATTGAGATTCCATCAGCCATGGATTAACAACGATCTAAAAGACTATCCCGGCGAAGACAAAGAGCATGGAGCAAAGCCAAACAATCGAATAGCCCCAGTGACTGGGAAAGATACAAACTACTGAAAAAGGAAGCAAGATGTGATAATCGGAGCGGATAGAAAAATTATGTAAACAACCTAATTGATGACAAATCAACCAAAAAACTGTGGAAATTGGTCAAGAGCAGGAAATGTGACATAGTCGGAGTAGCTCCCTTGACTAAATGTAACAAAACACAAACAACGAATAAAGACAAGGCTACCACCCTGAACGACCAGTTTTGTTTTGTATTCACACGAGAGGATTGCAACCCCCACCAAGAGACAAACACAGACGACTGTCCAATAATGCCTGATATTACAATAAATGTAAAAGGTGTGCAAAAACGTCTTGAAGATCTCAATCCAACTAAAGCAGCAGGTCCTGACGAAATACCTTCTCGCCTTCTGCGGATGGTTGCAACGGAGATAGCCCCAGCCTTAACTAAACTGTTCCAAATTTCCATTGAAACAAGCGAAATACCCTAATTTGGAAACACGCCCTTGTTCAACCAGTCTTCAAGCAAGGGGACAGATCTCTCTAACGTGCATATGCTGCAAACTCATGGAACATATTGTGAGGTCTGCAATCACAGAGCACATCGAGACAAATAACGTAATTACAGATGCACAACATGGTTTCCGCAAACAAAGATCCTGCGAGACCCAACTGATATCCCTGACCCATGACATAGCCACATAACTGAACAAACGAGGACAGACAGATGTCATCCTACTGGACTTCTCAAAAGCCTTTGATAAAGTGCCACACCAACGTCTTCTATCGAAACTCCATGCAAGCGGTATTAGAAACAGAGTCCTTCATTGGATCAAAGCATTCCTCGATAGCCGCACACAAGAGGTCGTGGTCGGAGGAGAAAAGTCAGGCAGTGGCTTAGTGACATCTGGTGTACCCAAGGCTCTGTCCTTGGACCGACATTGTTCCTGATTTACATCAATGATCTTGGCAACAACATCAAATCCAAAATTCGACTTTTTGCTGATGATACAATACTATACCAGCACATCTCCACCCCAACAGACTGTCATAGCTTAAACCAAGACCTGCAAAAACTCCAAGAATGAGAAAAGAAATGGCTAATGGAGTTTAATGCCTCTAAATGTCAAGCCATGACGATAACAAACAAAAAGAACCCAATAACATTCGATTACACACTACACGGACATCGACTAGAACGCGTTAACTCCGCAAAATACCTTGGAGTCGAATTGTCATCAGACCTGAAGTGGGGCAAGCATGTTTCCCGAACCGTAACAAAGGCCAACCAAACGAGTACCTTCATCACCAGGAACCTTGAAGGATATCCCCTGGCATCCCAAGCACTCTGCTTCAAAGCCTTGGTTTGTTCCATCCTCGAGTACGGCAATGTCATCTGGGACCCCCACCAACAACACCTCATACATTCATTAGAGATGGTCCAGAGGAGGGCAGCAAGAAGAATGCACCATGACTTCTCACCACAGACAAGCGCTTCCAACCTCGTCGATACACTGGGCCTCGAACGGTTAGAAACACTGAGGAAAAAGAACAAACTAACAACGCTCTTCAAGGTGGCAAATGGATTTTTAAACATCCCTGCGTCAAATCATATTAGTTATGCCAATAGGAACACCCGAGGCCACACCAAAAAGATCAACATCCCAACTTCCAGAATTGACGCACATCTCTCCTTCTTCCCTCAACATCTCGTCTTTGGAATCGTCTTCCCCAAGAGGCTGTTGAAGCGGAAACGTTGGCAGAGTTCTCGACCGTCCTCTCCTATAATCGGCCCCTATCCTGAGCTAAGTCCATGTTTTTATTTGATTTTTATCTGTTTTTATTTGTTTTTTATCTGTTCTTGTTTTCATTCTTTTACTTTTTTACCATCTCTTTTGTGTCTTGTCAATATCGCGTATGTATCTACATGTAGACTGGTCCTCCTCCAAGGAGGTTACTACAATATCAAGAAGAAGAAGAAGAAGAAGACAGAGACAGAGACAGAGACAGAGACAGAGAGACATAGACAGAAAAAGAGACAGAGCAAGAGACAGAGACAGAGACAGAGATACAGAGATAGAGAGACAGAGAGACACAGACACCGACACAGACAGAGACAGGGACAGAGACAGAGACAAAGACAGAGACAGAGACAGAGACCGACAGACATAAACGGACAGATAGACAGACAGACAGGGACAAACAAAGACAGAGAGACAGAAAGGCAGACAGAAACAGACAGATACAGAGAGAGAGAGAGAGAGAGAGAGAGAGAGAGAGAGAGAGAGAGAGAGAGAGAGAGAGAGAGAGAGAGAGAGAGAGAGAGAGAGAGAGAGAGAGAGAGAGAGAGAGAGAGAGAGAGAGAGAGAGAGAGAGAGAGAGAGAGAGAGAGAGAGAGAGAGAGAGAGGAAGGGAGGAGACAGAGAGAGAGAGGGAGAGAGGGAGAGACAGAGAACGAGAGAGAGAGAGAGAGAGAGAGAGAGAGAGAGAGAGAGAGAGAGAGAGAGAGAGAGAGAGAGAGAGAGAGAGAGAGAGAGAGAGAGAGAGAGAGAGAGAGAGAGAGAGAGAGAGAGAGAGGTAGATTTAAGTCTGTATTAAAAAAACTATTGAATTGGAGAAGGTCAGGCGTTAATGTCCTGCCTGTTCTATTGAATAAGACAATGTTTTAATCGCGGTATTCAGGTATATTAACTTTTTCACGTAGATGTCGAATAATGTTGGAGTGATGGTTAGTATAATGAAAATGTAAACGATCTGTGGTCACTCACGCGTATCATTTATTAGAGCATACATAAAGTTCAATATTCAGTTCCGCAGTCTATAAAAATGTTCCCTGTGCAAATAATGGGAGCCAAAAATAAACTAGATCGAAAGCAACGGTATATTTAGAATTATGAAATGGCAATGCATCATCTTTGCATCTCAGCACGAGGTATCAATTTTACGTCAATTTGTTAACTTTCTGTGTACATTCCTGAGATGAAACACACCTACGCTTACGGCCACAACGTTTGTTGAGGAGAAATTCAAAAAAGTACGTCGAAACCGGTCACAGCTGGTGAGTACTCTTCGCTACGCATCAATGAAACAGTTGCAGTTGAAACGTTTATCACCTTTTAACCAAGTAAAGCAAAGTATATTAGCACATTAAAAGTGTATTTTTGTTCTATTGTTAAACCTGATGTATAAAGTTCCGTCAATGCCGTTACGGCCTATCAAGCCGGATCTAATCCTGGTTTCTATAGCGTGAAGCGGAACAGGTGATAATATTTACCTCCTGGACAAGACGCTAGTCTGACGCATGCTTTTACTCCGGGAAACATGAGTACCACCTAGTGCCTGTATCCCATTTTGCACTTAAGTTGAGGGGTGAGGGAAATACGTGTTATGTGTCTTTCACAAGAAACACAACGTCAAGTCTGGCCTTGCCATTAGGGAAACATGATGTACCACCAAGCAAATGTTCCTGTATTTGGGACAATAAAGATATTACTATATCTTATCTATCTTATATTTTTATGTCTTTGCAATAGCAACTAGAGAGAATAAAAGGCAATTTTATTTCTTAATGTTCCTCTACATGACTGTCGAGAGTGAGAAGTCAAAGAAAATTGTTTCCCGTTAGAACATTGGACTGTTCCTTACCACTTTCTCCCATTTTGAAATCCATTTCACATCTTTTTTGTTAATTCCCCCTCAGCTATCACTATAATTTGTGCGCAAGACTACCACAGGTAGCAAACGGGGCCAAATGCCAAAATGGCAGGAAAGTAGAAACGCCCAGTCACAGAATTCCCTCTCTTCCTTCAAGACCATTAGGGCCCACATAGTCCTGAGCTTATCCGGGGTTTCTATAGTTTAAAGCAAACCAAGTGAGGATAATCATCTCCTGAGCTAATGCTTGTGGCTATTTGCACCTGGGCTGAGTGGGGGAAAAGCGCTTTTTCCAAGTTGGTTGGTGTCGTTTCCAAGGAACACAACGTCGGCCCTAGCTTTGACAGGATTCGAACCAGGGACCTCATGATCCTCAGACCAGCAGTTTAACCACTCGGCCACCCAGATCATATAGAGTACAAGTTGGTTGGTCAAGACGATTCGTATACACAGATGCACATTTTGGATGATGCTCCAAGAAACCTTTCCAATTCAAAGGTTGCAAGAAGACGTGGAAAGTTGGGTTGGGGGCTCAAAAAATCGTCGTAGAAACAGTCCATCGATTTCCCTGTGGCTTCGAACCCAGAAAGCAGCGATAGCTTATTTCACAAAGAATAACGAGTCAAATGTTGCTAAATAGGTGTGCAAACGATGTAACATAATGATTTTGAAATTAGCATTCTACTCAACAGTCTAGCTAGATGAAAAGCTAAAGATGAACATTTAACAAAGGCTCGACTTACATTGAACATATTTTTTAAGGGTGGGTGGGGTGGGCTGGGGAGTCTGGAGTGAAAAATTGTCCCCTTTGTTCCTATCAATTTCTTATGTATAGGTGTCATATGTACTGACTTGAAATCTGTCGGGGTTTTTTCTGACGCTTACGTTTGCTATGGAAACGGCAGCCATCTTGGATTTTCCCCTCAAATTTTACCAAGTTCAATATCGATAGGCTTTTTCATTTTTCAACAATTCTTTTTCAAACTTGGCACACATCTATTTCCTACAATATCTAAATTTGATCAGATTGAATTTTCGTCTTATTAGTAAGTTTAGTTTTTTATGAATTTTTGAAAATAGCATATGAGCATATGAGCATACCAAAAATATACAAAAATATCGTACAAAAAATATATTTTTCCAAAACTGTAATACATAAAAACATCCGATCATTTCTTTATTTTCCCGACACATCATTCATACCAAATTTCATGAAGGAGAAATTAAAAAATAAATAGAAATAATGAACAAAAAAGGAGAAAAAATCTTATTTTTCTCTTATTTTCTGTTATTTGAATATATTTCTATGCCATAAACCTAAGAAATAGTAGGATAATGCTTTGAAACATCATAAAACCTTGAGAGGCTCTGAAATACTTTTATTGACACTATTTAAAGTGCACCAACACTTTTTACTCATTTTGAGATGATGTCTTTTGGATGATAGGCGCACGGAATATGTTCCGTATTTTCCGGCTGATCTAAGGCAATATTCATCATAAACCTTATATAAATTTTGATTGGTAGCGTTTATTGTGACGATCAAAATGAGTTCCAACTTGTCGTACTTTAGACAATATTTCTGGCTTTTATCGTATAATAGCTGTGTTGAAAGATAGGCTTGTATCGTTTCTAAAGGAAATCGTATAAATTCAATTTTTAATCATATCATTATGACGGGAATGAACTGCTCTATCAACTAGTATGATAGACTAGATTTGTCCTATTTTCGGCAAAATGCCCCTTTGTTGTTGTTGTCATATTAAAACAAACAAAAAGCATCTAGCCCTCTTTGCTGTGCTGAACCACGCCCTTCTATCTATGATAGATCTGTCTCTGTCTCGAAACCATGAGTCAGTCCAATCATCGGATACTCCAACGGGCAGAAGGCCAAGTTTTCAATCGAAAACTAAACGACGCACTCTTTGAGAGGCACTCTATCTGGTTACTGATGTAAGTCTATTTTTTATTCTTACACCACATTGCTCAGCCTCTGGTTACTGATGTAAGTCTTATTTTTTATTCTTACACCACATTGCTCAGCCTATCTGGTTCTCTATTTTTTATTCTTACACACATTGTCTAGCCTATCTGGTTACTGATGTAAGTCTCTCTCATTCAGCCTATCTGGTTACTATCCTATTTCTTGCTCTATCTTTCTCTTTATTCTTCTGTCTCTTTCTCTGTATCTCTGTCTCTCTCTTTGTGGCTGTCTGTCTGTCTTTCTTTCTGTTTCTTTTTTCTCTTTCTCTCTCTCTCTCTCTCTCTCTCATCTGGTTACTGATGTAAGTCTCTACACCACATTGCTCAGCCTCTCTCTACTGATGTAAGTCTCTCTCTCAGCCTATCTGGTTACTGATGTAAGTCTATTTTTTCTCTTCATTCTCTCTGGTTACTGATGTAAGTCTATTTTTTTATTCTCTCTCTCTCTGATGTAAGTCTATTTTATTCTCTCTCTCTCTACTCTCTCTTTCTCTGGTTCTCTCTCTCTCTCAGCTCTTATCTGCTCTCTATTTTATTCTACACCACATTCTCTCTCTGGTAAGTCTCTCTCTCTCTACTGGTGTAAGTCTCTCTCTCGTATCTGGTTCTGTGTAAGTTTATTTTTATTGTTTCACCACTCGTATCTGGTTCTCTATTCTTTACTGTTTCATCACATTCCTCTCTCTCTCTTGGTTCTCTCTATCTCTCTATTTCAACACATTGCTCAGCCTATCTGGTTACTCTATTTTTTATAGTTTCTCTAAGTGTATCTCTCTCTATTTTTTATTCTTCACCACATTCTCGTATCTCTCTATTTTTTATTGTTTCTCTCAAGTGTATCTAGTTCTCTATTTTTTATTGTTTCACCACATTCTAAGCTCTCTGGTTCTCTCTCTCTCTCTCTCTCTCCCTCTGTCTCTCTCTCTCCCTCTCATATCTGTTTCTTCCCTCTGTCTCTCCCTCTCCCTCTGTTTATCCTCTCCCTCTCCCTCTCCCTCTCCCTCTCCCTCTCCCTCTCCCTCTCCCTCTCCTCTCCTCTCCCTCTCCCTCTCCCTAAAGATCTCCCTCTCTTATCTCCCTCTCCCTCTCCCTCTCCCTCTCTAGTTCTGGATCTCTCTCTCTCCAAAACCTCTCCATTCTCCCTCTCCCTCTCTCTCCCCCTCTCCTCTCTCTCTCCTCTCTCTCCCTCTCTCTCTCTCCCTCTCCCTCTCTCTCCTCTCCCTCTCCCTCTCCCTCTCCCTCTCTCCCTCTCCTCTCCCTCTCCCTCTCGCTCTCTCTCTCTCTCTCTCTCTCTCTCTCTCTCTCTCTCTCTCTCTCTCTCTCTCTCTCTCTCTCTCTCTCTCTCTATCTCTGTCTCTCTCTCACTCTCTCTCTCTCTCTCTCTCTCTCTCTCTCTCTCTCTCTCTCTCTCTCTCTCTCTCTCTCTCTCTCTCTCTCTTCTCTCTCTCTCTCTCCTCTCTCTTTCTCAGTGGTATTACAATACCAGTAAATGAATTATAAGCTTCAAAAATCTATTTATGGCATAATGCAAAGAGAGCTCCTTCAAGATCCATATGGCCCATATATCTCGGGCTTATCCCGGTTTTTATAGCGCAAAACTGAAAAGATGATAATAATCGCTTTCAGGATATGATACTTCTTACTGGCCCGTTGCAGACTTTTACTCCCAAGCTCATGCTGCTACCCATTTGCACCTGGGTCGAGTGAGGGAAATGCGTGCCAGGTGACTTTCCCCAGGAACACCACGTTGGACCTACCATCGCAACTATCCGAACCAACGACCTTGTGAACTCGGTAGCTGAGTGGTTATGCTACCGGACTTTGGATCATAATGTCCCGAATTCGAATCCTGGCAAAGCTACTTCCGATGTTGTGTTCCTTGGGAAACACACTTAACACGCATTTCCCCCACTCGACCCAAGTGCAAATGGGTACAAGCACTAGCTTGGAAGTAAAATGCTTCAGATTAGCGTCCTGTCCAGGAGTTGATTACTGTCACCTCTTCCGCTTCACGCATCAGAAATCTGGATACGCTCCGGCTCTATAGGCCGTAAAGGCCCTGAAGGAACTTGACTCTTTTTTCTTTCCTTTTTTATCTTTTTTTGTTTTCACAATAAAAAGGACTCGGTGCAAGATTAACTGCGGCCACGAGGCGATTTGACTCGAAATACAGTCAATGAATATTTGCATACCGACGCTGGAATTTGAACCACGAAGTAATTCCAGTTTGAGGAGCTAGAATCCTTTTCGGGAGCCTCGTACTTTCGATTTAAAGGCTAGTATTTATCTTCATGTGGTCTGAGCCTTTTCCCATGTTGCCGTTTGATGGCAAATCTGTCGTTTTTGTTTTGTTTTGTTTTGTTTGTTTTTGTGTTTTATGTCTTGTTGTGTTTTGTTGTTTTGGTTGTGGGGAGATTTTTTGTGGAGGGGGGGAGCATCAGGGGTAGTCTGGGGACGGTTGCTGGGAGTTTTGTGTCTGTATTTTGTTTTGTTTATCGGGAAGGGGGAGGGGCGGGATTCACAGTATCATCTGTGAATTCGATTTCCGTGTAAAACGTTCGACTGTTGTGCCTGGCTAGCCTTTTTGATGTCTTAATGCGTGGTGCCTCACTCACTTCACACGAAACCGTTCGCAGTCTCGTCCCTGTTTAGTCTTACATCCATTCTTCTACTTTCCCTCTGATGGTTTCTTCGATGCTTTTCTTCTATCAAGCTAGTTGATCATTCTCCCATTTCGTTTCATCTGTGAACTTGCTTGCTATTCAAATATAATACAAATAGTTTCGATCTGTGACCTCCTTTTCGAGTTACTGAATCGCAAGTGAGAACACATCCAGGCTTTTGTACAACATTTATCAGTTTGTTTGAGAGTACGTTCATGTGCAAGAATGATATTATGTATATATAGTATGCAGTTTGGAGCGTCCTGGGATTTTTTCTTAAGTATGTGATTATGTATTTCATTATCATTTCTCTCTGTCTGTCTGTCTGTCTGTCTGTCTCTGTCTGTCTGTCTGTCTCTCTCTGTCTGTCTCTCTGTCTCTGTCTCTGTCTCTGTCTCTGTCTGTCTCTGTCTCTGTCTCTGTCTCTGTCTGTCTCTCTCTCTCTCTCTCTCTCTCTCTCTCTCTCTCTCTCTCTCTCTCTCTCTCTCTCTCTCTCTCTCTCTCTCTCTCTCTCTCTCTCTCTCTCTCTCTCTCTCTCTCTCTCTCTCTCGTCCGTCGGAACTAGGTGTCAGTCCACTTACCTGGACCAGGGCGGGGGGGGGGGTAGATCTTAGAATTTTTTCTCGAAAAACTCTTCAACCTTGGCGGGGCT
>JAXRKP010000471.1:47500-50000 GCA_037039925.1 Doris montereyensis
AACATCCCATGCAATGTAATCACATATGATAGCTTAGTGTAACTCAAAGTTTGACAACATCCCACGCTATGTAATCACAAATGATAGCTTAGTGTAACTCAAAGTCTGACAACATCCCACGCAATGTAATCACAAATGATAGCTTAGTGTAACTCAGTCTGACAACATCCCACGCAATGTAATCACAAATGATAGCGTTTGTAACTGTAACTCAAAGTCTGACGAACATCCCATGCAATACACTGACTTTACATCAGCTATGAAATAGCCGATACTATAATAAGATAAGATAAGATAATATAATATAAGATAAGATAGATGAGATAAGGTAAGATAAGATAAGATAAGATAACGTAGATAAAAGAAAAGAAAAGTGTACAAAAGTACCCAAACAGCATCCCATGACAGTTGTGATGAAAGCACGTGCGGGTACATGCCACATGGTCAACTGTCGTCGTGGCACAATAATTGGCATGTTGTCAGTTTGTAATCACAACACCACTTGGGTCAGATTGTGGATGTCTCAAGTAAACAGCCAAGGGATATTTAACGTGCACAGAGTGGTGTGATCTGTACACGGGACCTTTTTTCTATCGTCCGTCTCCGATGGGACTAGGTGTCGATCTACCTACCTGAACCAGGGAGGTAAGTTTTTCTCGAAAAAGAATCGAGAAAAAATTCAACCGTTGGCGGGGCTCGAACCCACTGCCTTTTGGTTGAGAGGCCGACACCTTACCCCTGGACAACCGAATACCCACACACGTTTGGGAAAGGTACCGTACTTCACTCTGCGCTCCTGGCTATTCCCAAGTGTTAGTTAAAGACGGACGTCCATTCAACTCGATTTGATTTGATTTGATTTGATTTGATATGATTTGATCAGAGTTTACCCACATCCACAACTAAGGTGATCTCGGGGTTCTGGTAGGAATTTTTGAATTTGCCCTGACTGCCTTGTAAACAGGCAAGGGATCTTTAACTTGCACTAAACCACGGAGTGTCCACTCCTGGCACAATAATTGGCGAGTTGTAAGCTTGTAATCACAACAACACTGGGTCAAGCTTTGGACGTCTCAAGTCTTTTCAAGACGATGCGCTATTGGGAAAGGAGGCCAACATTCTACGTCACTCTACGCTCCTCGCTCATCCCAGGTAGGAATTGATTGCCCAGCTGCTGTAGGCAAAGAATGATGTTGTCAGCGTGTTAGTACGAAGCACCTAACACTCAGGCAAACAGTTGTACTACTTGTACTGTGTTCTCGTCAGAGAGATCAAAAGGACGCTGAATGAAATGGTCAGTTTGGGTGATTGACTCGAGGTGAATGCGGTGAGCTTGCAATCGTGTGCAGCTACGTATTACGAATCTTTCTTCATTGTCATCTTTTGCATGTCACATCGATAGGCAATCATTTACTTTATATGACACTGCCATTAGATTGATCAATAATCATTGTTGTTATATTATTATGCTTAAGTTAATGCATTACTTGTAATGTGCAATAAAGAAATGTTTTTATTGTATTCGTAGTCTATATGTTATTCTTCCTACTCAGTGTAACAAAAAACAAATTTCACTCCCTTAGTAATCAAATGTGTTCAATTCAATTCAATTCAATTAAAAAAATTACATACGATCGAATTACCAGAATAAGCAAATTATTATCATTGATGTATGAATGTTTTTAAGACTTTTTTTTTAAAGTACGTAACTCTTACATTGCGTAAAAGTGTTCAGAAGGCAAGCAATACAATGTATTTTGATTTGTCACATTGTGACTGTCACCAACATGTTCAAGTGACGATGTGAGAAACGTGCGTGGCGGGCCAAAACAAGGATTGACACACCTAAATTATGGGGGAAGGGGAAGAGATGGATCGATAAAGATGAAGAGTAAACAAGAGAAGGATATGGACCGGTAACGATCAAAAGTGAACAGAAGGGGGGGGGGTATGGGTCGGTAAAAATGAAAAGTTAACAAGAGGAGGATACGAAAAAATAAAGATGAAAAGTAAACAAGAGGAGAATGTGGAAAGATAAAGATGAAAAGTTAAGAAAAGGAGGATATGGAAAGACAAAGATGAAAAGTAAACAAGAGGAGAATGTGAAAAGATAAAGATGAAAAGTTAACAAAAGGAGGATAGGGTAATATAAAGATGAGAAGGAAACAAGAGGAATATATGGAAGAAAAGAAAAAGTGAACAGGGGAGGGGCTGGAGGTATGGATCAGTAAAGCTGAAAGTTAACAAAAGGAGGATATAGATCAGTAAATCTGAAAGTTAACAAAAGGAAGATATAAATCTGTAAAAATGAAAGTAAACAAGAGGAGGATATGGATCAATAGAGATAAAAAGTTAACAAAAGAAGGATATAAATTGATAAAAATTGAATTAAACAAAAGGAAGATAGGGATCGATAAAGATGAAAAGTTAACAAAGGGAGGATATGAATTGGTAAAAATGAAAGTAAACAAAAGGAAGATATGGATCGATAAAGATAAAA
>JAXRKP010000471.1:55000-57500 GCA_037039925.1 Doris montereyensis
AGGAACGGTTGACCAATATCGCTTAAAAAATAAAAAGCAGGTCGTCTCCCCTTTCGCAATGATTTCCCTAGCGTGGAGGTCTCTGAAAGTGGTGAGCCAAATTTGAGCGGACAGGGAAGAACCCGATGCGGTTTGGGATTTGCCTTCCGTTTCCAGCCAATCTTTAGCCAACGCGGCTTCTATTGTCATGGTCGATACAACGCCATAGAGCACATGAAGTGATGACGTATGCAACATGGAGCGAATTTCAGCCAAGAGATAATTTCGTCGTTAGCGGAGAAGAGAAAATAGCATGAAGGATAATATTTTATATGGGGAAATGAATGGGAAAGCGAGAGACGGGTTAAGCAGCAAAAAGACAGAAATAGTCAATCAAAACGGGGTCCTGTTATCCCTTATGCCTGTAACATGCAATGCAATATCCCAACATGGCTCACTCAAAAAGGCGTATATCATTCTACATGGACTGAAGGGGAGCTCAGCTTGAGCTTGGTTGTATTTACAAGGGAGTAATGTCAATAGTTTTGTCTCATAGGACAAGTTGCTTTTTTCGTTAGGGGAAATAGGGCCAAGTTTTGTTTATGTTTTTTATTTGATTTGATTTACCCACATCCACAACTAAGGTGATCTCGGGTTTTTTGGCAGGATTTTTAATTTTGCCCGGACTGCTCTGTAAACAGCCAATGGATATTTAAACTGTACAGAGTGTTGTGATTTGCATACGGGACCTCCTTTTATTCGTTCGTCTTCTATGGGATTAGTTGTCGATCCCACCCACCTGGACCAGGGGGCAGGGGGGGGATAGATTTCGCTCGAAAAACTGGAGAACATTTGTCAACGGTTGGCGAGGCTCGAACCCACTACATTTTGGTTAAGAGGATGTCACCTTGCCTCTGGACTACCAAATCCCCCACCCGCCAAGTACACAAAAGGTAAAAAGTCATTTCCTGTTTGTGTTACTTTATGGTTGATTTAGTCACTGTTACAGCTGGTGAAGTCGGTCGCTTTAATTTTATCTGCTCTCCTCAAATAATTACAGCTTCTCTTTTTCTTGCTTTTTGAGGGAGTTTTGCTTCTTCTTTTTTCTGTTTCTTGGTCGTTGCTGAAGGTAAGTGAAAGGAAGGCGTGGTGTGTGGGTCTGGCGGTATACAAGGGAAAGTATTGAAAGACTGTGCCGAAGAATTAAGTGGTATTTGCTCCCATATTTGTAACGTTTCATTTCTGACCTCAACTTTACCATGCCCTTGGAAAACTTCAAACATTATTACAGTCCCAAAAAAGAACAAAATCACATGCGTGCAGCCCATTCGCCCTGTTGCATTACCATCAATCATCATGAAAAGTTTGGAACAATTGGTTTTGATCAGATTAAACAAGCAACTACAGCCATTTCTTGCTTATCAACCAAATATAGAAGCGTTGAAGATGCTTTACTTACATTTACAAAAAAATGAGTTGTAAACATCTTGATAAATCAAATTGCTACTGTATAATTATATTTGTCGATTGTTTCTCCGCTTTTAACACAATTAAACCAAGTCTCATTATTCAGAAATCATATAATCTTAATATAGACAAATCATGTATATCTTGGATTGATAACTTTTTAAAACAAAGATGTGAAATCAATGGAAACAATCATCAAACACCATAACCATCAACACAGAAGTTTCACACGGATGTGCCTTATCTCCAATCCTTTCACAACTTACACAAACGATTGTAGAAGGTTCAGCCTAGACACTCCTCTCTTAAAATATGCAGATGACACAACCATTCAGGGTCTTATAGCAAATAATAACAAATCAAATTGTGGGACAGAGATTTCAAAAGTTATTGAATGGTGTGATAACATGCCCTCCACTTAAACGTAGAAAAACCAAAAGAGCTAGTCATTGATTTTGGCAAGAACAAAGGCAAGTCTCTCCCATTAGAAATTTTTTAAAACCAGATAGTAGACAAGTTACACACTATAAATACCTGAGAGTAGCAATTGATATCGAATTGAAGTGGGGAAACCATCTAAATAATATATTATCAAAAATCAGCCAAGTTTATATTTTGTGAAAAAACTTGTTCTGTTCAAAATTGACCCTACTTTAATCAAAATTGTAACTGTTTGGAGTGGGAACGCTAAAAAAGAATACAATTTTAGAAATAGACAAAACAATGAAAATGGCCATTAAATATACATCTGACTTAAAATTCCTCGAGGAAATATTGAATGAAAACACCTTTTATAAAATCCCAAACATTGCAAACGACAGACAACATCCACGACATCTTAAAATCACAAACATTGCAGACGACAGACAACATCCATGACATCTTAAAATCCCAAACATTGCAGACGACAAACAACATCCACGACATCTTAAAATCACAAACATTGCAGACGACAGACAACATCCGCGACATCTTAAAATCACAAACATTGCAGAGACGACAGACAACATCCTCGACATCTTAAAATCAAACATTGCAGACGACAGAAACATTC
>JAXRKP010000471.1:62500-65000 GCA_037039925.1 Doris montereyensis
CCGTAATACCAGTAGTAGTAGCAGTAGTAGCAGTAGTAGTAGTAGTAGTAGTAGCAGTAGTAGCAGTAGTAGTAGTAGCAGTAGCAGTAGTAGCAGCAGTAGTAGTAGTAGTAGCAGTAGCAGCAGTAGCAGCAGTAGTATTAGCAGTGGATAGCAGTATTTTTTAGCTAGGAATTGTAAGCAGTAGCAGTAGCAGTAGCAGCAGCAGCAGCAGCAGCAGCAGCAGCAGCAGTTTTAGCAGCAGCAGCTAATCCCAGCAGCAGCAGCAGCAGTAGCAGCAGCAGCAGCAGCAGAGCAGTAGCAGTAGCAGCAGTAGCAGTTCAGCAGCAGTAGCAGCAGTGACAGAAGTAGTCCCCAGCAGCAGCAATAGTAGCAGCAGCAGCAGCAGCAGCAGCAGCAGCAGCAGCAGCAGCAGCAGCAGTAGTAGCACCAGTAGCAGCAGCAGCAGCAGTAGCAGTAGTAGTAGTAGCAGTAGCAGTAAGTAGCACAGCAGTAGTAGCAGCAGCAGCAGCAGCAGTAGCAGCAGTAGCAGCAGTAGCAGCAGCAGTAGTAGCAGCAGCAGCAGTAGCAGCAGCAGCAGCAGCAGCAGCAGCAGCAGCAGCAGCAGCAGCAGCAGCAGCAGCAGCAGCAGCAGCAGTAGCTGAAGCAGCAGCAGTAGCAGCAGCAGCAGCAGTAGTAGAAGTAGTAGTAGCAGTAGTAGTAGTAGTAGTAGTAGTAGTAGTAGTAGTAGTAGTCAGTCAGTCATATTGGTACGCACAAATCAGTTTCGAATGAAAGGATCCACTAGCTGTACAGATTTAACAGCTGAGTATAATACGTTTGCATATGTGCACGCATTCGTGTGAACGTGTAATTGTATGCGAGAGTTTATGTAAGCGTCCGTGTATGTACGTGTGCGGACTGTACGTGTGTGGTGTGTATGTGTGCATGTGTTTATGTTTGTGTGTGTATTTGTGTGTGTTTGTGTTTGTGTGTGGCATGGAAAGGAACATGGGAAAAGTAAGGCGGAGATGTCAGGGTGTCAAAGGTCAATTATAATAATGTTGTTGACGTAACATTGCTGAGCAGTGGATCACGTCTGTTGGTACCTAGCCAATCAGACTAATAGACTAATGACATGAATCAGACATCGTGAGACATCAGAATTATTCAAATGTATAGAATACTTATATCACAATATCACCTCATGAAAAGGAAAATACAGGCTTTGATTCAATTTATTGGTTGAAAAGTCGCGAACTGTCCAGACATAGGGCTTTCAAAGATTAAATTATCGGTAATCTCAAAGCAAAATGTTCGGGACATAAAGCAAGTACCTTGTTTCGGTGATAACCACGTGACTTTGTTACAGTGACAATAATAAGTGAGATACTGTTGATTAAATCATAACGTTTTCGGTAGCTACCAAAGAAGCTTTCTGGCCACAAGCGGGAATGCTTTTGAATCGTCTTTGCCCTATTAACCATTTTGTTTTGTTTTCTCCTTTTGGTTGCAGCATTGCATGCACCACTCAGGGTTTTGGTTTACAGTACGCAAGGGCACGTCGCAGTCTCTTGCTATCAACGATATTAGATCTTGCTGTCTGATTGTCTCACAACATTAAATCATATTGTCCAAACACAATGTAAGGTTATTCTTTTAGGGGTTTTTTCATTACTTTTAAAGTTAAGTATTTTATGTATTCATGTAATTAGACTTAATGACATTATTGAACTCACCACATAGACTAGGCTGTGACAGATAATGATGTAGGTCGAGTTTCTTAACTTGGATAGTGTTTGTTTGGGGGGGGTTTGGGGAGGTTGTTTTGTATTTCGATGTTTTTATCTTATCAGCTTATATGCATGACATATCAGGGGTTTTTTTGTTTGGTTGTTTCCGTCATTGCCAAAACATGGTGTCCGATCCGGGGCATTTCCTGCACCAGGCTTTACTCAATATAAGTGACCAGAAAATAAGCGTATGTAGAGGCACCGGTAGCTCAGTCGGGAGAGCATCTAATTACCACCCAGGAAGCCCGAGTTCGATTCCCAGGTCAGAGAAAATGTTTCTGACCCTCCTGTCGACTCAGCAACCAAATGGGTAGCTAGGTCTATTCGTATTCGGCGAATGTGAAGGCGACATGGAAGGCAAGGGTAAATTACTATATTATGTTATATGCCAAGAAAAATTAGTACTTACGTTTATCCCTGAGTATGGGACTTATTATGTCCTGTATGCCTGTAACCTGCTGACAGACGATGCTCTTCAATTGAAGATTACACGAGCGTAGTTTTCAATACTTTGGTCCAAGACTATGGAACAGCCTTCCGCCTGACATATGTCAGTCTTCTTCCTAAGACATCTTCAAAAGCGCATCAAGACGAATCTGTGTGGACAGGCCTTTCATTGCATTTCTGTTTATCCCAGTGTTTTAGTCCCAAGCTTCATAATAGCATTGGAATTGCACTGTGCCCAGAGCCCTCTGTTCGGGGTGGGGGAGTAGGAAGGGAAACAAAGA